>JAQGAR010000107.1:0-24691 GCA_034697865.1 Oribatida sp. | reverse complement strand
TCATTATTTGTTTATTATTATTGATTATGATTATTATTGGATCATATGTATTATTGCCAATAATTTATTTATGTTAACAATCGTCAAAACATTCACTCATTAATGGAAAGTAGAAAAATATTATTTAAAATAAAGATTTAATGAATGAAAAGAGAAAATTTTGAATTTATAATAAACAGTCGATTCTGTTTACAGCTCAGAATGAGCGGAACGGGTGCAGAATTTTAATTACATAAATGATTAGCCATTAAATCAACGGTTTCGACAATATTTATAAAATAAATTCAGTACTCTTAAATCATTAATTTGACCTTTCACAAATTTGATTAGATTTTTCTCGACTAACAGTTAATTGTTTTGAACGATATTTACGATTAATGCACAGAATATTATTATTATTATTATTTTTATTAATGATCTTATTTTTATTAGATATTATGTAATCCGTGTAAATTTGATGAGCGTTTGTAATGTGTTATTAGAATATTTAGAATATAGATCATAACGATAGCATGGTGAATTCACTAATGAAAAATGTCGCCCTATTTAAATGTCATTACCTCTTAAACTAAGTACATAGAAATGATTTGCTACTAAACTGGAATGGCGGAGAGGGAGAGAGATTTTAAGTTTGATTTATTTAACAATCTTTGAATTAAAAGATAAAAAGTTTTCCAAAATCAGTTCAAATAATATATTTATTATTTTCATTAGTTTAAAAAAAATAAAGATCCAAATATATAATTATATTAAAACTTTCAGATATTTTTGTTTGTGAAAAATATTTGAATACATCTTCAACTTCAATAACAACAATTGACAAGCTAATATATTTGTACTACTTCTATACCACTACCAACATATTGAAAAAAATTTAAAATAAACTTATACTGGATAATTTATCTCAAAATAGACGATCAATTTGTAAAAATTATCTAAAATATTTTTTTCAATGATATATCTTAGAGGAAGTACTCTTGAGTTCTCTTGAAATAAATTTAGCAATATCATTTTTGAATGCAATTTATTGGAAACGATTGGTCTCTTAATTAAAATTATGAAAAGTGATTTATTTTGTCAAAACTCATTTATTTTAAAAATAGAACTCAATAAAACTTAAGAGACATTTCTATAACAAAATTTTGCATTGAAGTCAACTATCGAAAAGGTTTTTGCTTTCATTTTCTTTTCAAATTCGAGCAAATTGTTTGTATAAAAGTATTGTCATTAGTGATGGCTCATTGAAAATGACAGCCCAGTCTGTCCAAAGAGATAAGGCAAAGGATGGCAGTCATGTCAGTCCGTGGCTTATTATGTTTAGCTTTTATTGAAAAAACGGTCAAAACTTGTGATAAGAGTAAAAATATTACAAAAAATACATGTTTATAAACATTAATGTATATTCTGTTGGATAATATTCTTCATATTACAAGAGATAATTAACGCGAATAACCCGAAACCTGCAATTCTATCATGGTTTATTCTGCGTCATTATTTTAGAATTAACCTTTCAAATAATTTGAGGCCAAATATAAGATCATTCCTGAATTGTCTCTTATATTGAAGTTCGAACAAATTAAAAGAAATATCAGTTCTTGCAATTTATGAGACAAACAAATAAAGTGTTCATTAAGTGCTTTGATTAGCAATTGTCACATCAAATAATAGATTCCCTTAATTAGGATTCACTTAATAGAGTCGAACAATTGGTAGCCACAAACAAATTGTTTTTATGTTAAGCAGATACGTTTACTGACCTCGCTTACGAAACTCAATTTATTGAGGCCCGAGAGTCATGAAATGTTTTGTCGAAATCAGTGAATCAACAAAATTGTTAAACAGTTGAAACTATTGATTCGTTTGGAGACGTATTACTCTCGGCTCCAATAAAATCGAATAATTATAAGATATAAATCAAACATTGCGAACAAAATATTATCTTAGTCCTGGTATACTTTAATACTGTAAATTGAGTAAATTGGAAAGATTGATGGCCAGCTCAAGTCAACTGAATATTATCTTGGGATCGTCAGAAAATTCTATTTTACATTAGTCATTAACTTAAGACTGTTTAGCCATTGCTGGTCAGGATTCCCAAATATCGAATGAATTACAGAAATCTTGAGAAATTCAAACACTGTTGTGTACACAATGTAAATATCACTTACAGTCACAGTTTTTTTTGGAAAAGTAATGCCAACTCTTTTATAGATTTACTCGGTTTGAGACTCAGACTAAATACTCAATCTTATGAACCCAACGATAAGCGCCGTTCACTTTTATAATGCCTTTCGTTTATTGAATTAATTTCGTTAAACAAATGTTAAAAAAGTTATTTATTCGGGAATTTTGTTTTAGAGATTCATTAAAACTCAACGATTTGAGAACAAACAACGTTTAATATTTGTCTAATTATATGATTCTCTCTTTGAATTTCATTTGTTATTTAATTATTGAAATTCTGTAACAAATTTAAACATTTTGATATTAACAAGATTAAATTCCTTTTTATCTAAAAGCATTTGCATATGCGCAAGGAGATTTACAATTTTTGAAAGAACAGGTGTAGGCCCTAAGAAAACAAAGTTATTAGAAAACCTAATTTATTTGTTTTTATCAAGTTCATTTGAATCGTAAGAGTTTTAATATTTGAAATCCTAATTTTTAAAAATATTGAATCAAAAAATAGTCAAATCAAATGAGTTTTCAACGAAATAATTGTTTGCGATTTCAGTGTCTATCAAATCAAAGATTTTTATTTTCAATTTTCAATATTTCTCTTATTTAAGTGAAAATATTTGTCAAATGAAATCAAATTTAGTTAATTAATTCAATTAATATATTATTTGCTTCTGTTTATACATATTTTTGGGTTTTCCAATGTTTTCTTTATTTAAATTTCGATTAATTATTTCGATTTATTCTGAGTTATCAATCGATTTCAATGGACAGTCATTTTATCAACAGATCTGCCAATTCTGGGAACAAACGCCGCTTTTTTACCTATTCTTGGTGTGAAGGCTGCTCTGCCGATGCGAGGAGTGAAAGCGGCCGCTCTCTTGTAGGCATCCTCTAAATCAGAGAATTGATCGAAAGACTGAGCGTTGGCTCTCTTTCCCAGACGTGGAATGAATGCGGCTCTCAATTGTAAGTCGATTGGGTCGACCATATCCTCGTCATCAACGGAATCCATACCTGAAATTAATTTCATTTGAGTCTTGTGATTATTGTGTGAACGGCCGACTCTGGGGGCTGGAATTAATTGGCGGGCGTTTCTTTGAAAGAAGTCCTGATAGCCGTCGAAATGCCACGGATTTGAGCGCAAAGTTTTACTTAATTCTAAGCCATCGACAGTCATATCATTATCGAAATCTTCGACCACCGATGAGGACCTCTTTCTCATTCCCGCAAAAGATTCTAGACTTAAATCAGGAACTCCTTCATGCACTTCATGCTGGTTCCTATACTTCTTTAGCTCATTATATATTTGTAGAGGACACTCGGTTTCGATACCATTATAAGACGAGGAAGACGATGAGCGGCCCACTCGTGGCGATGGTATCAATCCTTGTCTCTTGCCTTCCATATAAGACCGTCCTATCCTTTAAAGTTAATTCCATTAAAAATAATAATCCTATTAAACAATGCCGAGATTTACCGTGGAAGTGGTACTAATTGGCGTTTCTCAAAGTCACCACTATTAGAATCCCAACTGTAGACAACACTACACCCTATTTGTTGTATAATTAATTGATAGCACTTTAATTAAATAACACTTAGTTTTGATTAAATTAATTAACAATCAGTTGATTTTCATTCAATGCTTATACGCTTTAATTAAGTAAACTCCGGGTAATCTTCTCTTTGACTTTTGACCTTTTAGTTAGATATTGAGTACATTTTTATACAAATTTTAAAGTAGGAATTCCTAATTGAACTAAATCCTAAAAGACCTAAAAGGATTTTGAATACTATTTTATTTTAACTTAATTTTCTATATAAGTTAGGTTAATATAATTTGTTTTAAAAATTATTGTTTCATCAGGAATGGAAAATCTCCACACTCTAGAGTCAAAAGTTATCTAAATTCTATATTGGTCTAATTATGGGTCTAAACGAGTTTAACCGACAATCTAATAGTACTGGTTTTCCGAAAATAAACCTTTTATGGTTAAATTCAGTTTTAAACTAATTATTACTAAAATTACTAAAATTATTGAGAGAAGTTTGGTGAGTCTTAAAATAATTATTGTCTCTCATTTAAAATTAGATAAAATTCAATAATAACTAGCAAAATATGAGAAAATAATCGATACCTGCAAACAGAAGAGATAAGAGATACACAAAATCCATTCCTATTTTAAATTACTTAAATTAATGTTTAGTTCAAAGAAATGATGACACTATGAGATGGATTGGATGAAGCACTTCATTAAACTATTAAAACTTGAATTTGAAAAGAACAGGTTCAAATAGAATTAAAGGTAATGTTAAAGTTTCACTCTTCTTGACTGACCAAAAACAAGTGAAGAGCGGCGAAGAAACTTCTTTTATATATAAGCCCAAGAAGTCGACGATGAAGTCAGAGGTACGGGAGTTAAGGCCTCTGTAGGTGTTGTTTGCTCTCAACAATAACCAAAAGGATTAATGAAACCACAAATGAAAATAAATCTGTTGTATGTCTTACAATACCGGTAGGAATGAGCTCTCATTGACCACAAAGGGATTATTGGATGGCATCAATTTAGTCGAATGCAATATGTAATGAAAACAAGAATATAACCCAATACAGAATGTTAACCATGGTATAATGGTTAACATGTATGCTATATTTGTAATACCAAAACAATATTGGCTTTTCGTATCTGACTTTCACTTCTCGTTTAATTTGTGAATCAGAAATTCTAATACATTTAATACGTGATTGGATTTACAGCACATCACAGCCGATAGTAACTCCAATTTCTCAGCAAATCTTAATGGCTTTATATTAAGTCGATTGACTCGATTGTGCCAAACATCAGTTTCTATGCATTTTGTCGATCAAATCCAAAACATTCTCTAAAGAATACACTCTTATCTCGTTTATTGTATTCCCTAATATAACATACAAATTCAATTTAACCTTTCTTTTACTGTTTGAAGGATTGTCATCAAGTTTTTTTGTTGACATTCAGTTCTAATTAGTAATTTTATATTATTCAAATTGAAAGAATCCAAGGCTGTTCAATTTATCCAATTCAGTGCATTCGGTATTTCTAAAATTTGTTTTATTTATATATTCAAAGAGAGTTCTCGTATAAATTGCATACCCACAAATTTACCTAAAAATGCGCCAGGAAAATATAAGTGACGAATAGCACTGCCCGACACCCCTTAGATTCCGAGATAGAGCTGAACTGAATTGGCATACTTTGGCGAACAATATTGTAGAAACAATTCAGGAGCTGTACAAATGTTCAAAATTTTAGTGAAATAACGCCCGAAAGGAATACAATGTTTCAAATTACAGCATACAGTTAGTATACATCATGTAGTTATGGCAGTTATCATGTTATAAAGGGATTACAAATATTTTATTGTTAAACAAACTTCTATTTTCATTTTTGTTTAAGAAGTTTAAGCTTTTATTCAATTCCTGAACTTTAATTTTACAAAAATTGTCGAGTTTTGAATCAATGTTCATTCAAACAAAAATTAAGTCAAATGTTTATTAATCTGAAGTCAATTTTTAAAAATTTCACTAATTAAAATAATTGGTGAACGGGCGCACGCTTTTCATCTTAATTATTAAAATGAAGCGCGAGCATTTTAACCTCCTTTCTCTACTTGAGATATGAATACAATTTCGTGAAACATTCAAATTTATGTTTTTGGCAATTCTTATGAGTTTTCGAAAAACTTAAATACATTATATATAAGTTTAATTATAAATTACTTTTAACCAAGTTAATTAGCTAAATTGATTATTGTTTTCGATGGATAGTTTGGTTTTGCTTTGCATTCTGTGCGCTGTTGGGAGAGCTGTCTCTGCGCCCACTCAAGTAATTCTCTTCTTCTTATTATAATTTTTCATTTAATTAAAATAATATTTGTTTATCAAAAATTATAATTCAAAAATAACTTAAGGCTGAGATTTGTGCGGATCCCACGTTTGATGGAGGTATATCCATCTTTGACCCTCTAAACGTTTCAAATACGAAAGAGTATCTGTTTCGGGGCCAATACGTTATGCCTTATTTCTCGAATCGCCATCAAATCGATTGGCAAAAGATTGTGTCGATTAGCGATTTGTTTGCAGACACTCCTCAGACAACTGAAGGCATTAGATATGGTTTCGCCGCAAAGGATCGAGTCTATCTTTCCTTTAAAAAGGATGAAAACGTATTATTGCTATCATTACCAGAATTTTATTATTTTGAAAATATATTCAAATGTTCAGAAAATTTCTGTCTACGAACAAAATGGCGACAAATTTAGCCGCAAATCAGTAGAAAATTGGAGTTCAGTTGGCTTTGAATTTATCCGATGGAGTGTCGCCACAAGACTTCCTGGCACGCCCAATTTGGTGACCAAAACCATGTACTTCTTTGACGCCACTCCAAAAGCCGCATCTTCGGAGAAGCAACATCTCTTCAAATACACTGACGGCACCGGACCAAAAACGTACGAAATCAAAATGGTTGTCAACAAAGAGTTGGATTCAAAAAGACTCCAAAATTATACCTCAATATTCCCAAACACTATGATATACAAGAATCCGAACCAAAGATCCATAAAAATTCCCATTGAATTTGACGGTTACTACCAAACCAAGAGAAATGAGATCGTATTTTTCAAGGGAAGTGCGGCCTGTGTTCAACCTTCTCAACCAACTTCTCCCAACGATTCTCAATATGTAAGACATGTCTCAAACTATCAATAATTAAAATAATTTCCTTAAAAAGTGTCACAGTTTTGTTGACACCCGAACTATTATCGGTTGCTCTACCGAAAAGCCTGCCGATTCTGGTGTCGAAGCATTCGCAGAGGAACCGGAAGACAAAGAACCAAATTTCTGAGCAATTCTTACCCATTCAATAATTCTTCAAATCTCTAAATTACTTCGTTTTTTAAAAACTCTTTAATCGATTCATTTTATAAGTTTTATTTTATATCCAAATAAACTTTTATTAATAGTTAACGAAATCCAAATTTTTCTCATTTTTTTAGCAAATATTAGTTGATTTCTGATTTCTACAAATTATTGAATTATAAATAAATATTTTTGTTCACACATTTCATGAATACGTTTATAAAGCAATCAATGAATTTTGAATTTCTCTAATTTGAAACAATGATTTGCTATTGAAATTTGTGGCTTTTATTCATTGATTTTAAATACTTTTCAGAGTTTGAGTACTTTTTTAATTGTTTCGAAGAACTTTATTATTCATTGAGATTTGATTCAAATAATATTCAAACGATAACATTGAGTGAAATATCGAGTAATCATAACAACAATTATACGATAACTCTGTGTCTAAGATGACGTCTAATTGTTGACTCCCGAGGGTTTGTTTCTGTAATATATTTAATCCAAATCAGTCATAATTTTAAATTTGAAACTTTTGTCGAAACTTACGACATGAGGGTATCGGTATTGCCAAGATGTTCTCCCTTGTCCATGCTCAAGGCGCCGGCACCACCACCGAATCCGTAACCTTTGGGACCGAATTTCCTGCCGTAGCACTGTTTGCAGTAGAGAGCACCAGCATGCTCATTGTTGTTAGTGCTGTCTAATCGTTTGTGGCAGAGATCTGTTGTCACAAAATACTTATTAAGTTTTGCTTTCCTTTGAATAGAATTTAAAAAACTGACCGCATTTGAAGCAGATTTTATGCCATTTGAGACCACCGGCCAACACCTCCTCAGCGGCATAGACTGGCTTTTGGCACTTGCCACAAGTGGCTTGCTGCGCCGGAACGAAAGGCATTCTTCCACTATTCAAAACAATTTCGATTCTTTCATTACTTTTAGTCAATTTTAACTTTAAATTGATTTTAAAATAATTTGATTTATATTTGTTTTCCTAATGCAAAGCAATTCATTGTTTATATACTTAGAATCGAAGAATACTGACATCAGATTTAAGTATATATTCCTTTTAGGGAGTCATCAGTTTTGCTGATGTTTTACGACTACTCTCTTGGATCTAAAATTACATACAAACC
The DNA here is from genome assembly GCA_034697865.1 of Oribatida sp. Taxonomy (NCBI): domain Eukaryota; kingdom Metazoa; phylum Arthropoda; class Arachnida; order Sarcoptiformes; species Oribatida sp. The sequence goes on along the minus strand of JAQGAR010000107.1, from coordinate 16,478 downwards.
AAAGCAATGCAAAGGATTTTCGTTTGAAATAACAAATATATAAATCTTATTATTATTAAAATGTGAGCCAAAGACCAATCTTTTATTGAATTCCATAATTGAATTAAACAACAGTTTAACGACAAAATAAGTGAATATAATTCATGAAATTCAATAAAAGACTAATGGAAGCGCTCTAAATGTGAAAGTTCACATCACTTTATACATTAATCAAAGCTTACATTATATTAAAGCGATTTTTTAAAAAAATAGTTCAAACAATTTAATAATAATCTTTCGTTAATAATCGAGTAAATAAATTGAATTAAACTTACATTAGAGTAGAGAGGAATCGGTTTGAAAACTAAAGAGTCGACTAATTCAGTCAAAGCTTGAATTTAGAATAAAACTTTTGGATTCTGTGTTTTCACTGATCTAAAGAGGGACGGGTAGGAATAATCCATTCTGTGGCACACTTCTGTCTGCGTTTTCGAATTTTTGCACACCACTCGTAATGACTGTAAGCTTCATCATCAAACCCAAGAAGTATTTACAGACCTTTAGAGTCTTATTTGGGAACTTTAAAAATCGCTTCTTATGATTGCGTAAGAAAAACATAGTTTGAATGGATGGCAAAGTAGAACTCGACACTTATGCTGAGCCAAAAAACAAAACATTGCAGTCTCTGTTGAATCAAAATATTTGTCATTTATTTAATTCTAACACTTATTCTGATATGATTTAAATGGATTCTAATTAAAGTCAGAGACGTATGGATTTCCATTAATTGGATCTCAGATACAATCTTTCAAAAAGTCTTCTAATTATAAGTTTTATTTAAGTTTTTAAAAATTTAATATAAATTCTTTAATTCTGTGCTCAAAATGATAGTTATACTGAAAAATTGCAGCCAAACATTTTAACTGTCAGATTAGAGGTTCTATTTAAAACTATTCACGGATATATTCAAAGTTGTTTTAACTGCTCTAATCAACTCAATTCAAATGAAAAATAAAATTTTTACTTTAAAGAATTTGTTACTAACCTAACGATTATCAGTCTTTCTATTTTTGATTTCCCCTGAATTCCATCATTTGGTTAAAACAATTGATTTAAATCTATAATTTGGATTTATTTCAACTACTTTTCAAAGAAACCGATTATATTTGAGAAAATAGTTTAAAAAGATATTTAACACTGATGATCGTTTCCATTTAACACTGATGCAAATACATTTGCATAAATGACAAACTTTGAAGATTTTGTAATTAATTATTCTTCAAGTTTAAATAATAATTAATCTATCTACGTTTGTAGCCAAATATTTAAAATAAGTATAATTCGAATTTAATTTATTGAAAAAATCTTAAAAATACAGAATATTTATTCAGAATAAAAATGTAGAATATTTTATCTTAATTTTCTCATTTAAACCATAAGATTGTAAGCTATCTTGTCTATCTATCTTATCTATATGCAGGAGTTACCAAGGAGTAGAAAACCCCTTTACCACCTCCCCCAAAAAAAAATTAGCCTCAGGGGACTTCCCTCTAAAATAATGCCGCTGCGCGAAGGGGTCTGTCATTTTTTCGGTCATTGGCCATCGTTTTTGTCTACTATTTTCGGTAAATTAGCCGAAAACACCCGTACTTAAACAAAATTAACGTCAATTTAAATTGTAATTATTTTGCCACTACCGGGCTTCCCTAGATTCTAGATTCTAGAACCCCTAGATTCCCTCGGAGCTTGGTGACCCGTAATCTATAAGAGTTTTGAGGATATTGTGAGCCAACTTTACTTTCTATTAATAATAATTTAAGTGGTTTTCTGGAAAATCTAACCCAAAAATTCATAATTTTAAACAATCAAAAATAAATCATTTATCAATAAATATTAATATTTAATGTAGCAACAATTAAATAATTTTGATTTGAAAAATAACACCTGTCTTTAGATATTCGACAAGTCCAATTTATCATTACAATAGCATTGATAAACAATGCGTTAAATATCTTTCGAATAAATATTCAATTTTTAAATGTTCAACTAAGTTTAACATTGTTAAACGATGTCATTAAATTTTTCCAGAGGTGCACAATTGTGTATAGATCGAACCTACTTGAATTTTGCCTTGACTCTAAAATCGGGATTTAAATGGAAATAAAGCTAAATTTAACCGGAAATATGCTACAAACGATAAATTTAAGAGAAAACCACTGATTTCTAGTTACACCATAGGTAGCCATTTTATTTCTTTTACACTTTTATCCCAAAATACCCCCTGAGATCAGAATAAAATATCACCTCTGTATTTGCCCAGAGTTTGTGGTCCTTGATGAATCTAATGGATCATATATTATAGTGTTTTGAAGTCTGAATCTGTATTTAATGCTTAGGAAACGAAATGGTTTGAGTAATGATATGAGTGGCGCATAAAATACAAAACATCAAAATTTCACTATTTTTAGAGTAAGTGGCAAAATGTCGGAAAATTCTGTTTGCAAAACAAAATTATCAATTACTTTGTTATCATTGGATGGAAATCTGTCATGCAAGTCTCCATAGAAATTCATTCTGAGTCATTTATATAAATTGACGTAAATCAGGATACGCACATCTTGAACATTCTTTATTATTACTCATTCTATACTTACATGTATATCAAAACCTATATATGAAAAAAACAATTGTTGACAATGAAAACGGTTTTACGCCTTTTAGTAATTTTCAAAAGCTTTTCACAGATAGAAGTGTTTTCCTTATAATTTCAATTCTTGAAGACAAGCGACAAAAAGGGCCGACAGTCTAATAGAATAAATTGATTAGTTTCAGAGTAAACTTGAATTTAATAACTTTGCGAAATACACACTTAAATTGGGATGAAATCAATTTACAGAATATAAGAGTATTTTTCGCAAACAAAATACTCAAAAACAAAATCTAAACAAAATCCAAAACATATTAATCAAGAAAAATGAGAAAATAAACTGTAAATATATTTATAGTAATAACGGAATAAACATAACAATAAATAATAAAAAATTTACAGTAAAAACAGTTTGATTTTAAAGGAGTTTCAAATTATTCCGAAGGAGAAAAGGCTTCGAACAAAAATCAACAAAAGTCTAAAAATTTAATCATTTGTAATAAAGTATATATTAATCGAATTTCAATAACATTTTTATACAAATTATTTCTTATAAACATTCCTAAGATTATTCGTTAAAATCGTCTCAATTTCAATAAATTCTGGGCTTTGTATGAAAGGTTTATTATCATTATTATTATTATTGTCGGAGTCAAGACCTTTGGCTTCAGAAAATGTAGTCTTATTTGAATGATTGCGTTAAACAACGGCTGCAAAACTTCAATTTTATCTGAAATCATAAGAGATTTAATTAAAATCACAAAATGTCAAATTTAAATGGATTTAGACCTCAAAATTGTGCACTTATTTCAAACAATTGAATTAAAAACAAATTCAAGTCAAATGATTGCACCCATCCTTTTGAGAGCAAGAATCGCATTAACGGCTTTCTGTAAAAATTAAATGTTTGTTCAGTGTTTGATTGAAAAAGTGAATGAGATTATGACTAACTAAGTTAGTTAACAAGCAATTAAATAAAATAATAAAATGCAGAGATTTTTATCAAATAGTTTTTAATAGATACTGACCTGCCATCGTCTTCTTATGACGAACTTTCTCAGTTTCTTCTTGTTGAGGGATTGTTCATTCCTCTTTTTAGCTCCTTTCTGTTCATTCAAACATTTGATTAGTAAAGGAGCAAGATAGGTTAGCCTATTGATCATTCCAGTCATTCATATTTCGATTTTATTGGAAACATGTGTTTCGGTGCGTCTTTCAAATGGAAATATGAATTTTAAAATAAAGTAAAATTTGGTTGACTTCACTCATAACCGATGCAATTAATTGAACAGAAAACTCGTAAACAAATCAAATAAAACATTCCTTTAAAACAAACAAAATTCCAATTTTGTTGCTTTTAACTTCAAACTTAACTCAATGACTGCATTCATTTGAATAATCAAGATCAATTCCAAACAGAGGGCGTATAACAAACCAGTGTTGGGAAGAGGACATCCAAATTCAAACCATTCAATAACTAATTGGGAATTTGGTAGCGAATTGAAGGGAGAGTTCAAAACCTGCGAAACTGCAAACCTATCTAAGCTAAGACCTTCAGAGAACGAACCTCAAAAATTTTGCCCTCACTTAAACCTGGAACTGGTGGAGGCGTAGGCGTCACACTCACCCTCAACCATGGATGGTTCAAACATTGTCGGGCTGTCATTCTTTGGCTAACATCGAATTCAAGCAAACAATTAGACATCAATTGAAAACACTATCAGACTGTGCATACTCCCTGTCCTTCAATAGTAATTTGGATATAAAATCTTTGGCCTCTTCAGATATTACATTGAAGGCCTCGTCGTCAAAGTCATAATCAGCCTGGGTCACATTAGCCATAGTTTCCAAATCGCTGTCACCCATGAAAGGGGACAGACCTGAAAGACTGAAATCAAAATAAATATCACAGTTTTAAGATTTTAATATTGAAAAAATTACTAACAGCACGTAACAGATGACTCCGACGGCCCACCTATCCACGGAAATTCATTTAATTATTACCATGAGAACATTATTAGTCATTATTAGAAAATTATTAGTATTAAATAAAATCAATTGATTTACATGTCAGTGGTGAAACCAACTTGCTCAAAGTTGACCACTTCTGGTGCCACAAATTCTGGAGTTCCGAATAAAACCTGCAATTTGTCATTTTTGTTGTAACGACGGGCTAACCCAAAATCTATTAACTTTATTCTGTTTCCAGTCCTCGTCACACACAATACGTTTTCCGGCTAAAACAAAAAGTAATACAATTTTAATAAGACATGTTAATTTTAATGGTATATAATGGCTGACCATCCATCGAGACTCTACGGGAGTATAAGAGAGTTGTATATGGATCAAAATCCCGTTTTATCGGCTAAATTACATAGAAATGTCGATATAGAGCTTCAAGGGACGCTATTTTAGTGACCACAATATAGTACTCAATTTTTTTACATAAAGGGTATAAAGTGTATCCTTTCCTTCACCCTAATATGATATCCATTTAGAATAAATTAATTATATCCTTTAATTTCTAAAATACGAATAATTTTTTGTTTTAAATTTAATTTTGAAATTCAATATTTTTTATTATTTATCGAATGTTTGTCATATCTGCGAAACTCGTCTGTAATATGGAAAGCAAAGACTCGACTCAAGTCTTACAAATATTTTAAATGAATTATTCTGTTCTTTAATTAGATATTTGAATAATCGTAGAAGTTTTTAAAAGATATTATTTCATTTAAGCTATTAAAGCGCACAAAAGCCAAATGTAATTTTGGCGCAGATTTCAGTGAAAACAATATTTTTGAAAGGTGTGAACGGCAGAGGAACAGCGCACCAGACATCTCTCCAACCATCGCCTACTTAGAATCAAAGTCAGCATTTTTTTCACTTAATTTCGTAAAACTTTGGTAAACATCTTTCGGATTCAATAATAGAAACCTTTTATCATTAAAATTGAAAATAAAATTATCAGAAATTTGTTAATTTTATCGCTAAGAATCTCAAAAATTTCAAATAATTCATTCAAATGATTATTATTGTTTTCAAATATAATTGTTTCAAATTATTTAAGATTTAATTAATAGTACAGAGGAGAGAATGTAGAGTAGTCTTTAAACTTTTTTGTCTTAAGCAATTTAAAACAAATCAATCCTTAAGACTGAACACATTTTTGAAATTTTGCCTTAAGATTCAATTGAAAAAGAGTAAATCACATTAAACAAGAAAGAGTAAGTTTTTGGTAACTGAAATCGACAAATAAAAAATGTTATTCTACTGTTGAAATGTTAAATCTTTTAGCTCTAAGATTGGTTAAGTATTAACTTATTTTAAAAATAATATTACATTCGTTAATTCAATGACATAACAGAAAACATTGAAATATATTGTATGTGAGAAATGGTTGATTCCATACATTCTTATTTGCGTATAAATAATTTGAAGCTATGGTTCACTTAAACTTAATTTTAGTTTTCAGACGAAAGGTTTGAGTCTTAAAAACTAGGGTTGGCTCATGTTTTTTCATATATAATACATCGTGTTTTACTCAATATTATTAAGTGAATAATACTATATCTTTTGAGAGAAAAAACAATGTTGATCTAAAAATCACTATAAAATGTTTCAATTTAAAATTAAGCAAGGTGAAATACTAATTAATTCTAAACGAAATTGCAAATAAATTACTGTCTTAAAAGATTTAAACTAATTTGTTAATTAAAAAGGTAAAGCATTAAAATGCTAAGAAAAAACGTATTATTGATTGAATAATACAAATTCAAAAAACAAAAATATGTTTTCCCACTCTATTGAAAACTCAATAAATTGAGATAAATTGGAAGCAAACAGAATATGAATATTAAATAATATTTCGTTTCACTGAATGACTAAAATTTGGGCGAAACGCCAAACTATTCTCTCATTGAATATAAGGTGACTGACATTCAATCAAATTTTCAATTATTTTAGAGTATTTTCTACAGAAATGATTTATTAGTGATATTGTACTCAATTTCTTCAAACACTTAAGAAGTGTTGACATTTCATAGAATATTAACTGTTATTCGAATCCATTATTTGAATCCTTAATATGTTATCAATATTTTTAAACAAAATATTTGTAATTATTATTGAAATTATCAAAATTGGAAATTATAATAATAATAATAAAAAGAGATTGTGACTTTAACCAAGGTCATTATGTGTTTGTGATTAACAAGCTATAATGAATAAATAATGAATGTTATAATTGAAATAAATGAAAATTTAATCAATCAATATAAATTAACTAAATGCAGTTGACAAAATAATGAAATAGGGCACATGAAGCAAGTATAATTAATATGTTTAGACGTGACTAATTAGGAGAATGCCTACCTTCATGTCGAGGTGAACGATATTCTGTGAATGTATGTATTCGACGCCTTCACATATTTGCCTCATAAATATAGTGCAGGCCTTCTCTGTCAGCACAAAGTCGTCGTCGATGACCCGTTCGAAGAGTTCTCCCCCTTCGATACTATGTGTCCGTAATATGAAATTGGTTTTAAAATTTGATTTCGAAGTAAAGTAAGCGACAAACCATTCGAGAATCAGAACCATTTGAGCCTTTCCATCATCGAAAGCATCGTAAAGTTGAAGTAACCTTGGATGTTGTAGGGACCGCATTATATCAACCTCTCGCTCCACTTCTTTACGATCCTCTAGTCTATTAACAGTGATGAACTTGGCCGCTAATTTCTTCTTGGTTACATTTTCCGTGCATCGCCTAACAATTCCAAATTTGCCCCTAATTTATATCATTAGCGAGGAATCCAAACAAATGTTAAAACTTTTTAATAAAACGTTTAATTTTGTAAAAATAATTCGAGCAAAATATAAAAATATAATAAAAATAGTCAACTATTAATTACACAAGATTATTTAAAAATCTTCTTTTTCATAATGGATATTAATTAATTTTGTAAAACTTTAACAATGAATAAAAACAAAAATATGCATACCTTCCCAATTCCTCTCCTAATTTGTATTCCTTCTTTGGGTCATTTCTTTTGACGACCACTTTCCTGGGCTCAAAAGGCGGCTCAATCTCTGATAAAAAAATTGTTGAAAAATGAATAAAGTTGAGAAAAGTGGGACCAACAATACCTTCATCGGGTTCTGTTTCGTCCACATATATCATATTTAATGGAGTATTTTGTTCATAACATTAATCAAAAACAAATCCAAATTGAAACGAATGATAAGTCGGTCTGAGATATAGATATAGTCCTTATTGTTATGATAACAATGTTTTGTTTATATTTAATTTCAAAGATCTCCACTCAAGTCATGAAGAGAGCCATTGGGTTCCAAAGGAAAAGTATAGCACTTGTGAATCGACTGCGAATTTATTAACAATAAAATGGCAAAACTCCTGATGTGCTAAATGTAGCGCAAGAACTCTATTATGTGATATGTCTTTCGCTGTAGAATTTACACCACAAATATATATACAATAAAAATGAATGAATGAATGTTTCTAATAAACATACAATAAATCACTTATTAAAAATTTGAGCTTATCAAGCAGATTCTACTAGTTTCACCAGTCAGTTACACACAGAATAACGGTTGGTATTGATCTCACACTAGAAGATAATAATTTTTAATCGAGATCCATAATATTATGTGAATACCCTATTAATTAACTAGCAATCAAAGAATTTCAACTCTCAAAAGATAAAGAAATTGTAAAAAGTGAGTTATGTTTGGCTCACTATTAGAAATGTTGAGACAGAATTCCCGACAGCGCAGTATTCAGTTTCTTTAGGCATCTTTAGGCACAGCGCACAACATCTCTGCCTCTCTTTCCTTTATCCTCAAACTCTTGTTTAGTTAAGGCTTTTCTGTCCGGAAACTCTTTTCTAAAATTAGAGATAACCTCGAGAAGTGTGTGCAGTGGTGGCTCAGACCTACATACCCTCCATATCCAGATTCCAGTCCTAACGAATACTAACTCACAAATCATTGCAAAAGTTCTCCAAAACTGTAGAAAAACTCTTTTACGCAAATTTGACAAAAACTTTAAAAAACAATTACTTTTTATTACAATTTAGTTAATGATTGACAATATTTTCAAAATATCAAATCATTTTCTACTTATTTTACATAAGATATGAAATAGATTTATATTTTCTAAAACACAAGTAATTAATATCACTGAGAATTTAATTGAATTTTAAATGTTGATAGATAATTACTGATAATTAATCCAATTAACGATAAAACACTTATATGACTCGTCGAATGAAATAAATTTAAGGCATTTTTTTGTTTTTTATTTCAATTATAATAAGTTTTTAATTATTTACAAATTTTTCAAATTTGAAAATTTTAAAACTTTGAATAATTATATTTTTGTTTGAAAACTCATTTGAAAATAATGCGAAATAATAGTGATTCCAATGATATAAAACTAAACTTAAAATTGAATTAAATATAATTTAAACAACGATTTGAATAAAATAAAGATTTTGCTATTCATTAAATCAGAGAATATGATTAACACTAAAAGATTATTCAAATTTTAAACTCAAATTTTGCAATACTTTCCAAGATTATATTTTGATAAGTTATGATAAAATCGCTTCTCATTTTCCTCGGTATTAGTTTTAAAAGATCAGGTTGAAATTTGAATATATTTCTCGTATGAAATATAAAATTTAAACGATTCGTTATTAGATTATTTCAAAATTATTGGTCGAGTCGTGAAAGGAGTGTCTGATTGTAATATTTGTTTCTTATTTATATTTTAAAGAAAAATCTATTGAAAGTTTGCTTGAATTAAAAGAATGAATTAATGGTTTTCTCAATGGGATTGTGTGTCACAAAAGGCATACTATTGTGAAATTGTCTTTCATATGGAAAGTGCGCCAAAATTTGTCTATTTTTAGGACAAAAACACTAAAACTAAAGATTATTATTTTGAATGACTCAAAATTTTTCTCAAGAGAATTGATCCTTGCTTATTTTGTTTAAATTCGAATCGATTTATTTATATTTCACACAATTGGCTATAATTTGGACAAAATTTATTTTGATAATAAATTTGAACACAATTTTAGGAATTCTCATGAATTCATTTTATATTCCGTCCAAATATTCTAACAATTATTATTCTGGTTATATCTATGATAGGATTCAAAGGCTTTTCTAATGCATTGGTTTATGTTTAAGGCAAGAAATGGGCCTCAGCCACCAAGGGCAAACAAAAAGAATTTACAGTTAAAAATAGGAATTTTTTGAATAAGTTTTAAAATATTTGAGAAATGTATTTATTGCCAATATATTGGAAATTCCAAGAAAAATTATAAAAATGTAGACTAGTTAACATTAATGTCTAGGATTTATGACTTCCTCAAAGAGTTAAAAATTCTAAGCATTTCTTTCAATTCCTTTGAACCCTTTGGTCTACTCTTTGGACCACTTCTAAGGTTTGAATTTCTATAAAATATTTAAATATGAAATGTATTGTCAATGCTTTCAATGATTATTAAATATAATTAATGCGAATGACATTAATGTAAAAAATAAATGTTTATCTTTGACTTAAAGTTCACATTCTATAGAAGACATCCATTGACTAAATCGTGAAATAGATATGAGTTGACGACGAGTTTAAATAATAGCGATTCTAATCAATCATCAAAAACAGAGCCATCGACAGAACCATTCCTATCAACAAAATAACTGTTTAGCTAATCATTTATACAAAACAATGAGAATATTAAAATTTAAGAGGAATTCAAGTTTTGAGATCAACCGGAATCTTTCCTCGGTCATCTAATCAAAGTTTGTGTGATTACATATCAAAAGTTTTGTAAAACTAAAAATTCTGTTTTCTTAAACGATCAGAACTTTTGAAACATAAAAACAAAAACTTCTTTTTGAAAGATAAACAAATTCCAAAGTAAGGAGTGATTGCTCGGATACTTTTATGAGTTGACACTATCTCTTCGTTTTAACTGTCTTTCAATAATTTCTGTTTTAAAACAAATAATTAGGCTAAAATTGTACTCATTTTGATTTTGAATAATCTTGCACTTTAAAACAATTAGTACAGAACTCTGGTTTCTCGCAAAAATTGACTTAAATATTTTAATGAAAAACATTGATCAAAAGGAATGTGCTTGGATCAATTGAAAAACTGATGAGTACAATAGAAACTCGAATATTTAAAGCATTTTGAGGGGACTGTTCTAATCCTGAATTTGATCACTGAATTCTATGTTCGATATCATCATTTCATTAACTGATTGACGAATTTTGAACAATAAATCAATCCTTTTATTCAACTTAACCTTCAGTTTTAAAGAATTCGCTAAAATTCAGTTCAAGAGTGAAGTCTTCAAAGACAAAAGATTAGAATATTATATGAATTACATGAGTAGTCTTAATGAGTGAGGACTACCAGGCTGGTTCTGGCACAAAGCCACTACTTCAATTGTAACTTGACTAACATCAAAGTATAAAAGAATTTAAGAAAATATGAGCTTGGGGACTACTATCATGAATTCTTTGAGTGTTCTTATTTTTTGGCATAGAATCAGAATTTTCACATTTCAGAGAAAATAAGTTTTTGTTTTTAAATAATTATGAAATCTTCTATCAATAAAATAGTCCCAAATATTGAGAATATAAGACCTATAATTAGAATCAACTAATTATTCGTTTGAATCTTTTAGATAAGTCTGAAGACGAGTCTCAAACGATTAAGAGTCTAATTATCTTCGCATTCATTTCTTTTTGCAATCAATGTCAAGAATGATAACAACAAAAAACTTCTCAGTATTAAAATTCTCGAATAAATGCGAGATTGTCCTATCGAAAAATGTTTTTGCACCAATTTTTATTTTAGACTAATTGTCAATCCATAAAACTATTCATAGGTTATAATTGTTTTTAGTTATTTCTAAATATCATTAAGTAACTCACCAATTATTAAAATGCATGCAATGCCAATGCCTATTCCACCAACTAGCAATGCATGACCCTGTTACAAGTAATTAAGAGTAGTAAAGCATCTTAAAATTCTTTTTCATTAACTTACCTTGACAAAATCTTTCATCTTTTCGTAACAGTCCTGAAATCAAAGTAGATATAATTAGTCAGAGAGAGAGAGAGAGAGAGAGAGAGCTTACGTCTTGGAAAATATTAGTCTCGATCGCGTCGCGAGTACACTGACCACCCGCTTCATTAGGTTTGACACAACAACTCTCTGGAACCTTAGGGTTGTTGGGACCCGCAAAATGTGGTTTATTATACCTGGAGTATATATGCCAACCTTTGAGTCCATTCATAGCAATTCCACAGCATTTGAACTAAAATCAATAAAATATTACAAATGATTTTCTAATGATCATAATTTTAAGTTCACTTACATTTCTCTGCACCGAATCCCAGGCCTGTCATCAGTTTTATTGATTAAAAAAAATAATTTGTGTCAAATAAATATTGAATATAAAGACAGAGAAGACATGACTTATAAGTAATAATTCTTACATCAGTAACAGAAGAGTCGTTTTTATAGAGACCAACTGTTGATATCATCTCCCTGTGCATGCGATCGTCCACCTAAATGTCAATAAATGAATTAAACAACTTTTATGTCACATTTTTGTGATCTATTGATTTATCAAAAGTCACGAAAAATACCTGATTCCTAAATACATATCCGAGAATACCTCCGATGAGCATCAGAATGAATATGAAGAATAGGATAACGAAAAATGTCAAAAGCATACAACGAATCTCTTTGTATGCGCCCAAAGAACCCAAAAATGATATAATAGCGACCACCACTCCGGCAGCAATCAGAAGCGCAGCCGACGCCACCTTCAAGTCAAACATCGATCAAATTTATTCAATTTAATAGTATTCTGAGACTTACATATAGATTGCTGCCGAGCAGCCTCTCCATAAACGAACGATCCGCGAGAGTCCATACGCCCACTGCAAACACTACCAGACCTCCAATCTATTATTTATTCAATAAACTTGATAAAATCATTTTTGTCTAATTTTAATTAATTGTTAATTAAATTTCAATACTTATTAAACATTTTCAAAAACAAAACAAAATTTTGGATTTAATGCAGGGATGCCCAAAGGGGGGTATAGGTCGAAATCCCCCCCTGAAAATTTGACTTTTCGATTTTCCTGATTTAATGTATTTTAATGCCATTTATGCAAACATTAAAGAATATGCGTTTAAAGAAGTTCGTGGATTTGATTTCCTTTATTTCCTATTTCTCTTTGATTTAGATTTGCTAGCAACAATTATTGTTAACTATTATATCTATTTAACATGGTCTATTTGACAAATTTTAAAGCGTTCAAGTAAGTTTAGATTAATTTTTAGATTTACAACTTCGAAAACTAACCAAAAAATTAAACTTTCTTTGATTCAAAGATTATTTGAAATAATAACTATTTTTATTAAAAAAAGAGAAAAGTTTCAGTAAAATAACTTATTTAAATTACATCAAGTTACATCACTCAGTGATGCCGACGGACCCCTACCTCAGCAAGGAGGGGGAATTTCAAAACTTAGGGGGTATAGGGGACTAATTTTCTAAAATTTTAGGGCAGTCCTGGCCAAAAAAAATGAAAAGCTGGCAGAAATTTTGCGAACGAAAACATAGATGTAGGGGGGCCTAATTTTCAACCCAAAAGAGAGGGGGCCCTTTAAATTGTCCCAAAATCAAGGGGGGTCGACCGAGACCAAAATTTAGGGGGGTATTTGGCTGTTATTGTTACATCACTCAACATTGACCATGACTAAGACTTCAAATAAATATTTAATTATGAATAAATGTGTTTCTGAAATTTACTTTGTTTTTCAACGATTACTAAGCAATTAAAATTAATTTTAAAACAATTTAACGCAAATTGTGATCTTGATAGCGAGAAATTATATATCTCTTCAGAATTCTCTGTAAAAGGCCACAAAATAACTAGCTTTCAAAAACATCAATTTTGGCTTTCTGGCTTTCTTGAATTTGGGCAAATCACCCACCACATTAACATTTTTGGTGAAATTTCATGATAAGCAAGTGGGTTTTTTTGGAATTTGTTTTACTATAATTATAATGGGCTTCAAAATAGATTTTTAAAACACACATAAAAATTCTTGGGTGAAAAATTTCCTTGTAACTCCCTCCCTTAAAGTGGAATACCTTGTCCGTTCCTGCAATATTTCAGTTGACTGCAAAATCATTGAAATCATTGAAAAGTAAATGTCTGATACTATCACTGATTTTTCAATTCAAGATATGTTTTACGTTTGACATATAGGGGATAATGTTATCCCTGGATCTAATCGCCATCGTTGAGATAAACAGGAAAGTGGTATTCAGGGCGTGAACACCACTCAAATTCATGTTTACATGAGTTTCAATAATATTAAAAGTTAGAGGAAAATACATTTTATAATAGATAAGAAAATATATAAGAAAATATTAAATGAACAAGGCTAATCACTTCGTGGTTCAAGAGTTTTTACATTGATGCAAATTTTAAATCGCTCTAATAGTAGGTGTAATTCATGCATAATGTCAAGTGTTTTGCCAGTTATCGGGATTTAGAACACATGCAAATCTTGATAGATTAATTAAATATCATTGATAATTATATGAATGTAGTGCTCAAAAATAAAACAAATTCATATTTTTAAAGCTCCTTTTAAAGAATAAGTTTTTAAAAAGCTGTTAATAAAATCTTTATATGAGAATAAGCAGAAGAGTTAGAAAGAGCAAAGAAAATTTGATGGATAATTTGAAAATGACTTACGAAGATGACTCCGTTGGCAGCAAACATAGCATATTTAACACCTTTGGCGAGTCCGTCGACCATCTTCTTCTTCTTCTTCACTTCTCACACTTTGTTAACACTTACTCTAAAAAAGAGAAAAACGAAACTTAGGTTTGCGTTCAAAAAATATTCAAATAAATAGCGGTTTCACTAAAAGTTAAGCAAAAGATCAAAATATATTCGGAGAGTATAAATAATTTGTAAAAATAATGCTCATTACTCGAGCCCTGGAGGGTGTGGTAGACTTTCAGACATAAAATGCCTAAAATATAAAAGTAAAGATATTTTTGCCTAAAAATGTCAAATACCAACTGAGCGCCGATATAACGATTCTCTATACTTTTCTAATATAATTACACTTTTCTCTCTGTGACTCATTTATGAATGGGTTAATAGGAGATGAGGCCTCACCCTATGATGAGACCTCACATAACAACACCCAAACTCTAATGGTTTGTGTAAAACACTGTACTTATGGACTAAAGATAAGATTGAAAGTCAAATGAATTGATGGGAAGCGAATATATGGGTGGACTCAGTCACGACAAGTCTGCAAATAAGAGCACTGACATTTCGGAAACACCATAAGTCGACGGTCACCGCAGACTTCAATTGTTTTCTTATTACTTCGATTAAAATCTAAATATTTCCTTCAATTACTTTATCCGACAGATTATTATTTTTCTGCTTAAGAGTTGCCTAGGTGACTGCTCAACTGTTTAATGTGAATTTGCCAAGAAAACATCTTGTAAAGCAAAATTATGATTGAGTTCTCTTATGAATACATATTTAATAGTAAAGGTTTGGCAATCACCTAGCAACTAATATACTAATAAAAATAAATGTCTCACAAAATGTTTTGCTTTCAATTCAAAGAGAAATCAGAGAAATGTTTCGATTTTTTATCAAACTATATATCAAACAAAATAACTTTTTAACAAAACAAATGGTCGGTAACTAAGCAAAGTTTACTTGAATTTTGCGTTTCTTCAAATAAATAATTAATTGCAATAAATAGGTCTGAAATGCATTGATGCGGAAGGAAGTGATTCCGGTTTTCATAATCATAATCAATGTCTCAATTCAGTCTTAAATCATTTTTTCATTCGAATCTAGGTTTTTAATTTGCTCGTGTCTAAAATTATAGATCAATGATGATCTAAGATCATCTTTATAAATTGGGAAATTAATTTAATATGGTGTTTTTGGTTGTTTGTTATATTTTGGCGCCAATTCTTGGAATGAATTTATTCTTAAAGGTATCCAAACCAATAGTTTTCTGATTATTATTATCCAAGATTAGATCAGGGTGACTTTTTAAAAACAAGTTACTAGTAGATTCGAGATTTGGCTGTAGATTACTTTAAAATTTAGGACTAAAAGGTGAAAGTAAAAAGGTGACTCTTTTATTTAATTTTGAGTTAATTAACTGAATTTATTCGTAAAACTTAATATAAACAGTAGTTTAAGAAAAATGGCCGATTTTCGACACGTGTGGCCACAATTTTATTTGCAAATTTATCTCCTAATGTCTCTCACCTTTGGGTTACTCCTCTTTTACCAATTACATGAAATTACCAGAATAGTACAAAAGTTTATCAGGGTTAATTGAAGAGGACAAGAAGTTTAAATTAAAATTTATTAAAATATTTATTTTGATTAATGTTTAGTAAATTTGTAACCAATCTCACAATATGGAACTTAGTTTATGTATATCAGTCTTTATATACTTCTGGGTAATTATCTTGCAATTAAATGTTTCAATGAAATTGCACGAGCCTCTTAAATTTGTGCTCCTAGTAAACATTGCTCACTCAGTCTTTGGATTATAAATTATAAATTTATGTATACTATAGTATAGTGATCGGCAATAGAAAGTAACTTGAGGAAATTGGCATTATTTTGTTACGAAAGTAGGGACCATAGTTAGAAAATTAGCCGCCATGTTGAAAAATTTAATTGATACCATAAAGAGAATTTTAATCTGAGTTCAAAAGTTTAA
>JAQGAR010000106.1:0-24709 GCA_034697865.1 Oribatida sp. | reverse complement strand
CTGAAATGTAAAGTGAATAAATTAATTTTATAATGAAAATTATTTACAAAAGTTGGAAATTTTCTTGAAAACAATGAAAAATCTGATGATTTGTCATTAAAAAATAATTATTTAATCATTTCCCCATTATATAATTATTTACTATATTTTATGAGTTATAATTGTGTGTCTCGGTTTAAGAGAAATTCGATTTAAGAGAATAATTTTGTCTGCACCACGGATTCTCTTAAATCGAGGTTCGATTGTATATTGAAAGTTATATTAATTTACATATTTTTTGGGAATAAATGTGTAACATTAGTAAAATACTGGAATGTAGTGGTCGGGTGTGACTGTTGTTACTGTCCCTATTCACACTCACATTCATTTAAATTGAAATTTGGATCTAATTTTTGTTTTATTTTGTTAAAACACCAGTTATTGCACTCAAATTCATTTTCGTAAAACTGCTTCAAATGAACTCAAAATGCTTTAAAATATATTCTTTTTTTGGGAACTGTTTTTACAGACCAGTAGTTTATTATATCATTTGGTTTCCCTCTTTGTTGATATAAAATTCATTTGTTTTGAAAGAGAGGGCAGAAAAACATAAACTCATTGCCAGTCATCAATCGATGGCTCCAATAGTTTCTCAACTAAACTGTCTGTTAGACTATTTTTTGGCGATATCTTAAGATTTGCTGAATTTGATAAACGGATTATTTGATTCAATATTTAATTATATCTATATTTATATAAATGAAGTTTACTTTCATTCAAAGTACAAGATTTTCACGTTTTAAATGATAAAACTTATGGTTTAAGTTTATGTTCTCGAAAGACAATCATTTGCATTCCCTTAAGTATGTTGAAAGAAATTGGACTTTTCCTGTGCCTCTTAAACCTCCCTTAACTTAGTGGGCGGTTTGTTGTACTTCCTTTGCTGCTTTGGAATTGGTAGTTCATATTCAGCTCTGACTCGATTTCAGTTTGTTTTAATTCTCGTCATTTAAAAGACTGACTCCAATAATAAACGATTGCATACATCCAGTCCTTAGTTTATATACTTTAGTTTAGTTAAAAGTTTTTGATTTTCCAGTTATCAGTCAATTATTAACTCCGACATCAAAGTCGAGTCGTTTATTTGCATATGTTTTCTATTTTAAGCCTCTTTGGGATGTTTTACGTCAATGTTTTGCAGTGAAAATCTTCTCAATTATTGTCAATCGCTGTTAATATTTGTTACGAAGTGGTTATGAAAATAATGTTTTTAATGATTAAAAACTCTTTTCATAACCCAATTTCAAGTCCACTTGTATTGCAATAATTGGAGTGCAATGAACGTAATGAACGCTTTCCAGTCATCAATGTTATGATAATTTCTATCTTTTTTATTTACAAACCATTTATGGTTAGAGTATAAGGAAACAAATGGTTAATAATCATTCGATTTAATACTATTTCGACAAAACTTCAAATGAAGATTTAGTTAATGTTTTAATCAAAAACTAATGAAACAGTTATTTTCGGTGCAATTTGAGTGAATGTGTCTTTACTCATATCTGCTGTGAATGGAGTCTCTCATTCATTCGAAGGGTTTGCCTCTTCCTCTCTATCTCTGAGTCTATTTTTTGTTATTCAAACATTCAATGAGAGACTAAAAATCGTTTTAAAACTAAAAGATCGACGAAAACTCAGTTGTTTTGTCACTTATTTTGTCCGCTCTGTTGACTATTTATATCAGAAGCGATACTTTGAAACTATTTGCGTGACTGTCGTCGAAGTTAGCGATAGTTTCGCTGAAATCGTAATGAGTTTTATACCAATCGCTGACAATCGCATAAAAGACAGGAATCCGCGATATTCCGAAATGGATTTGAATCCAAGTGCTCAGTATCGTCGCCCATCACAAACACAGAGTCAAATACGTTGTGCTCGGATCTCATATCCAAAGCCTAATCCTTCTAAACAAATACAAAGCGCTTCTAATCGGGCGACTCACTCGAGTTACTCAAAGCCGGTGCAAAACAGTGAGAAGTGCCATAAAAATAGTAACAATAGTTTTGCCGATTCATCTCTGTTTCATTCAAAGCAAAACACTTCAAATTATTTGAATCCTCGAAATAGTTTTGACAAAGAAGTTAAATCAGAAAACAAATCTTCTATTAATAAGAGTCAACCGAAGGCAGTCAAAGCCAGTAAACATCTGGAGGACATCTGGTCCGGACTACCACTGCATATATGGCAATCATTAATGACCAGCCAATCTTCCACTGTTGCGCTATGTGGTCGTGAAAGCTCTTCTGACACATCTTCAGCGGAAGTATTATCTTCTCTTCACTCATCGTCGGAATATGACTCGAGTTCATCGGAGGAAGACGTCTTTCTATTCACAGGTTTGTCTTATATGACAACAACCACTGAGTCTCAGACCGTAAACAAATAATCGTTTCATTGTTCAAAACTATTCTTTTATAAGTGTTTGCAAACAAAATGCAAATATAAAACTGATTTTTGTTCATCTGATTAGATAAGAGTTTCCCTGAGTTTAGTGTTGAGTATTGTTATTCACAACGGAATACACAAATATATCGACAAATGTTTCTATAATAGCGTCAAATCAAAAGTGTTGTCGGTTTAGAAAAAAATATACCAATTTTGTCGATCACTCGTTCTCTCAATTAATTCTTTATTTCAAATATGAATTAATAAAGAGCTCGAAAATAAATAATTCATTTGTTAGTGTTTTTGTGACAATCAAAGTATGAATTAATGTGAGAGTAAATGAACTCTATTTCTGTTTGCATTATTGAGAGATTATTTTTTCGTTTCAATGGAAAATACATAAAATAACAAAAATATTTGTCTCTTTAATTAAAAGGCGATATAACACAAAAGGGATACGAGAAGAAAAAGTCGCGATTATTGGCTCCTTATGTAACGTGCCATCAGTCAGGTATTATTTTACATAACCTTTCATTTCTCTTAAGTCAACGACAAAAGTGTTGACAAACCTTTTAGAATAATTCAAGTCTCAAACGACACAAATAAAGTGTCAAATATGAGCGCACTTTAATTGCATTTAATTAACCATTGATTAACCGCTGCTAATTCAGGTGCTGCCAGTCCTTCAACACGTGCCAAAAGAAGAGCTCATAGAAGATTAACTCGTCATGAAAGTAGATACCATTCCGGTATGTATTCCATTATTATTTCTGGTTTTATTGCGATAATCGCTGTAAACATTGTGTTAAATACTCTGAATATTTTGCAAATGAGTCCCACAAATAAAATTCCATATAAAGTCTCTTACTTTTAAGGGTTAGTCAAAAGTTAACGGAACAATTAAAAGAGTGTAGAATAGAGTCGCTCTTTTAGAAGATAAGGTTAGAATTAAACTCGAATCTTGAGTTTATTCATAGTCGTCGGCAGATATCAGAAGTGCTTTAGGACTTTTGGACTATCATTTATGGTCACCTCAACTACTATACAGATATTGATACAGAATCTGATGTGTCGCAATAAGGTCTGTGAGGACCGGTTTACTAGTTGTAAAGGTTTCCCACTAATAAATGTCTCTTTTAATTGAATTATGAGGTAACCAAAAGTTAAAAGTCTAGTGACTCCGGCTTTCCTTTTATGCAATTCTAAAGATTTTACTTGAAATGATCGGCAAAATGATTATCCCTCCAATAGAATAAAAAAAAAAATGAGTTACAGATAATTACGAAAATATATTGCACTTAATTGAAGTTCAAATAACTTTCCAAACGATTCGCTTTTAAATTAAATTGAAACAATTTTTTATTCGGAATCAAATAAAAAATTGTGGGAAACACTAAATTAAGAGAAAATTTGCAAATAATTAACATTTATTACATTTTTAAAGAATATTAAGAGAAACGATTCAGTTGTGAACTTATTTAAAATAATTTGACTGATTATTGCAGAGGTGAGACAGGAGGCTGTGCAGCAGGCGTTGGCCGCAATGCAAAAGGTTTTGTTGAAATTTACTTATTTTAAAGAATTGTTTGAACTAATGTGAGAACTGAATAGAAGCCGAAGCCATCGATGCCAATGCCTTCAAAACGAACGTCAGTTATGGCTACTTCTCCCACCCCTCGGGACAGAAAACGAATGTCCGACTCGTCATCAGATGACGACAGTATTCTTAATGAAAGCAGTAGTACACCGGAACAGGACAGGAATTGCCGTCCTTTCTCTGTGGGCCAATCTGTGAACTCATCGGATACTTCGAGTACATCTTCTCCGGCACATGAAATGCAAGCGCCTCCGCCCAGAATAATCGGTGTTCAGGAACATAGCAGTGCTTTAGTCGCTCAACAGATAAGTCATAATCAGCACCGACGTAAGCCTCAGTCACATCAGTCATCTCAGCCCCCATTACCTCCACATCAGCAGCAAATTCTTAAACAACATCTAATAAATTCGCGAATCGGCATAAATGGAAGTTCCAATGATTACGCCAATGATGTTCCGCCTCGTCCTGAAAGGATTAGTTCCCGCTCTGACAGTGGAATCGTTAACTTAGCAGACATTCAAAACCTGATCCCTTCGATGACATATAACGCACAGCCAGACGTCACAAGTAATACACAATCCCTCAGAGATTCACAATCAGGTAATTTCAACATTATTTCGGCGTCAGAACCAATAAAATCGATTTATTTATGTTAAGGTTTGGATAACTACAGCACCGGTACGGGCACTGGAAGATGGAAAGTATCAGCAAAAATTCAGCAATTATTGAATACATTGAAACGCCCTAAACGACGACCCCTTCCAGACTTTTACATTGACGATGAAACAGATCTTGAGATATCTACCAAACAATTAGATCCAACGGCACCACGACCTGAAGGCAGCACAATGTTACCCTCAATTGGAGAACAACTTATGGTTCCCGCAGGACTGCCCAAAACATTAGAAGCTGCTCTGCTCAGGTATGGTTCGGCCACATTCAAAGCTCCAGCGGCCACAGTTTTAGACACGAGCGGCAAAATGAGTGCTCCTCTCACTTATGGCAAACTTCTGAGTCGATCGCGAAAAATAGCCTATAATTTATTGAACAAAATCGGACAAAAGGGAGAACTCAGTATAAAACCCGGCGATCGAATAGCTCTCGTCTTTCCGAACAATGATCCGATCGGATTCATGTGCGCATACTATGGATGTCTGACCGCTGGGGTTGTTCCAGTCCCAATTGAAGTCCCACTGACCAGACGTGATGCCGGTTCCCAACAAATAGGATTTCTTTTGGGCAGTTGTAATGTGGCCTTTGCCTTGACTTCTGATGCATGCAATAAAGGCTTTCCTAAGAATGCAACGGGAGAAATACATACGTTTAAGGGTTGGCCTAAACTAAGTTGGCTTATAATTGATAATCTTAGTAAACCGCCAAAAGACTGGTCGCCTCCTTCAAGAATTTCAGAAGAAGCGGCCGCATATATCGAGTATACAGTGGACAGAGAGGGCGCAATGAAAGGAGTTTCCGTCTCCAGAAATGCAATGATATCTCACTGTAGAGCACTTACCGGTGCGTGCAGTTACACCGAAGGAGAGATAATGCTGTGTGTTCTCGATTTTAAACGAGAAGTTGGTTTATGGCATTCCATACTTTGCAGTGTTTTAAACGGAATGCACGTAATATTTATACCGTACGCCCTAATGAAGATAAACCCCGCTTCCTGGATGCTCACCATTACCAAATTCAAGGCGTCGGTCGCTATTTGCAAATCTCGTGACTTACATTGGGGTCTTTTGGCCACCAAAGACCACAAAGATGTCAATTTGAGTTCACTCAGGATGTTATTAGTTGCCGATGGGTCCAATCCGTGGTCTCTTTCTTCTTGTGATCAATTCCTAAATGTATTTCACAGTCGAGGACTTAGAGTGGAGGCGATGTGTCCCTGTGCTGTATCGGCCGAAGCACTTACCATATCTGTGAGAAGGTACGACTTTTTCATTAATAAGCTTTAAATAAATCTAATTATTGTTTCCATTGATTAATGGCTTTATTTAAACGATAAAAATCTGTAATCAGAATAACCATTACTTTCAATGCTTTGCAAACAAGTTTCCAATCATTCAAAGATCTGATTAATTAGAGTAAAATTCGGTCAAAAATAATAATTAATTAACTCTAAAATGAAAACTCAATGATTTGTCTGCAGACCCGGTCGAACAGGAATTGGTTCTACTGGTAGGGGAGTACTATCTATGTCTGCACTTAGTTATGGTGTAATCCGTGTCGATCAAGAAAATAGTTTAACTTCACTAACGCTTCAAGATTGTGGTCATGTATTACCGGGAGGTATGTCCTAATGATTGGCTTCGCTATAGATATGACTAAAATATTTTTTTTCACAAATTTTATTATTTCTATTAATTAAATGAATTGCTTTTTAAAGCGATCGCAGCGGTCGTCAAAATAAATGGAGCGCCGCATCTATGCAAAACGGACGAAGTCGGCGAAATCTGCCTGAGTACAAATGCCGCCGGTTCTTGTTATTGGGGACTCCAAGGCCTCACCAATAATATATTCAAGATGCAACCCCTTAATAATGACGGTCGGCCCTTCAGTGAACAGACATTTGTGCGAACAGGTCTGTTGGGTTTCATGGGGCCGGGTGCTCTCGTCTTTGTATGTGGCACAAGAGACGGTGTTATGACAGTTAGTGGTAGGAAACACAACACCGATGATCTGATCGCTACTGTCTTAGCCGTGGAACCAATGAAATTCGTATATCGCGGAAGAATAGCTGTCTTTTCCATCCGAGTGTTGAGAGACGACCGCATTTGTGTTATCGCTGAACAACGACCCGATTGTACAGAAGAAGAGAGCTTTCAGTGGATGAGTCGAGTTCTTCAGGCGGTTGATAGCATACATCAGGTCGGCATCTATTGTCTGGCATTAGTTCCGCCCAATTGTTTACCCAAAACTCCTTTGGGAGGAATTCATATGTCTGAAGTAAAGCGCAGATATATGGAGGGGACTCTCCATCCGGCAAATGTCTTGATGTGTCCGCACACGTGTGTTACTAATCTGCCCAAACCAAGAGAAGTCCATACAGAAATAGGCCCCGCATCTGTTATGGTGGGTAATATTGTACAGGGAGTTCGGTTGGCTATTGCACAGGGAAGAGATGTTGGCTCCATAGAAGAAGACTCTGACACTACCAGAAAATATCAATTTATTTCTGAAATACTGAAATGGCGTTCCACGACATCTCCCGATCACAATATCTTCACTTTACTCAACTCAAAAGGAGGCGAAACGGCGACCCTTTCCTGCTCTCAACTCCACAAAAAATCTGAAAGAGTTGCCTGTCTTCTATTGGAGAGGGGAAAATTGAACACAGGGGACCATGTAGCCCTCATATATTCCCCCGGAATAGATCTGATCTCTGCTTTCTATGGCTGTCTATTCATTGGTGTCGTACCGGTAACTATAAGACCGCCGCACCCCCAGAATCTGCAGACAACTTTGCCAACGGTTCGAATGATTGTTGACGTCTCGAAGTCAGTCCTAATCCTATCGACGGGTCCGGTAATAAAATTGCTCAAATCAAAAGAAGCCGGAAATGTAGTCGACATCAAGTCATGGCCTCAAACACTGGACACCGACGATGTGCCCAAGAAGAAGTTGACCAGCATTTATAGGGCTCCCACTCCTGAAATGATTGCTTATCTGGATTTCAGCGTCAGTACAACTGGAATGTTGGCCGGAATCAAAGTGTCTCACGCAGCGGCTGCTTCCCTGTGCCGCAGCATGAAACTGGCCTGTGAGCTTTATCCGTCGAGACACATAGCTCTGTGTCTCGACCCCTACTGTGGCCTCGGCTTTGTCTTATGGTGTCTCAATAGTGTTTATTCTGGTCATCACTCTATACTTATCCCTCCCTCTGAGGTAGAGATTAATCCCAGTTTATGGTTGAGTGCTGTCAGTCAGTACAAAGTAAGGGACACATTCTGTTCTTACGGTGTAATGGAACTCTGCACCAAAGGATTGGGTTCTTCTATTCAACAAATGAAGGTTTGTTCGTCTTTTCTCTCAATTTTTAAATTAATTTGATAATTATTATGGATAGCAAAGGGGCGTCAACTTGAGTTGTGTCCGAACGTGTGTTGTTGTGGCTGAAGAGCGACCGCGAGTGGCTCTCACCAACTCTTTCTCCAAACTGTTTCAAAGTCTTGGTCTTTCTGCACGGGCTGTGAGCACATCCTTTGGTTGTAGAGTAGATGTTGCTCTTTGCCTTCAGGGCGCATCCAGTCCCGACACAACCACAGTTTATGTCGACACGAGAGCCCTTCGTAACGATAGGGTGACACTAGTAGAGAGGGGCGCTCCTCATAGTCTATGTCTTATGGAATCCGGAAAACTTTTGCCCGGAGTCAAAGTAGTTATCGCTAATCCGGATACCAAAGGTCACTGCGGGGACTCCAACCTGGGAGAGGTCAGATTATTTGCACACATTTCCATTGATTGAAACCATACTTATTATCACTAAATTCCAGATTTGGGTTCAATCGCCTCACAATTCGAGCGGTTATTTCACTATATATGGAGACGACTCCCTTCACAACGACCACTTCAACGCTCGACTTATTACCGGTGATTCGACTCAAACTTACGCCCGAACGGGTTATTTAGGATTCTTAAGAAGGACAGAATCAGTTCAGGCCGATGGGGGTAAGGCCTACTTGAACTTTAACTTATAAGTAAAAACTTAACCAATCATTGTCTCAGAACTGCACGACGCCATCTTTGTTGTGGGCTCTTTAGATGAGACCATTACTCTTAGAGGTCTTCGATATCATCCGATAGATATTGAGAATAGTGTTATGCGATCTCATAAGAAAATTTCCGAATCGTAAGTAATAATCGTGACAAAGAGAGGGGGAGGTGCCCAATGGCATTGTCCATGTTAAAATATACCGATGTTTAAACAATTTTGGTTTCCAGAGCTGTGTTCACGTGGACTAACCTATTGGTAGTTGTCGTCGAATTAGATGGCAATGAAAACGAAGCTTTAGATTTGGTTCCGTTAGTAACTAATGTTGTTTTAGAAGAACACCACTTAATTGTAGGCGTTGTGGTTGTTGTCGATCCCGGAGTCGTTCCAATAAATTCGAGAGGAGAAAAACAACGAATGCATTTGCGCGATGGTTTCCTCGCAGGTATGGCTACACAGTTGGCACCCAATTGTTTAGATGACTGTTTTAATGGTCTCTCAATTGTAGATCAATTGGACCCGATTTATGTGGCGTACAATATGTGATCGTTTTGTTATTTTTGAGTTTTTATTACATTTATATTACATTCCATTACTTTTAGCGCTCGTTATATAAAGTTATTGATAGCATTCAAATATTCAAACGTTTTCATCAGTAAATCATTTTTTGGATAATCCGATAATTTATTGTAAATTAGGAATAAAACTAATAGTTATAATTCATTTGTTTTTAATGACTCTCTGATGACTACAGAATTGCTATCGAATAAAATGCTTTTTTGATTCAAACAATTTCGTCAAAAGTTACTTATTCTGGTCTTTTATATACAAATCAATACTATTTGTGAGTCTGGAAATTGGATCAATGGTTTTGTCGGTAATAGATTTGGTGGCCATCGATAGCGTAAAACTCAGTTGAGTGCGAAGTGTCTGCAAATCAGGCAAACGGTTGTAGTCTTTCAGGTCTTCAACACTAAGAAATCGGTCGTCAATAATGGCGGCCATAAGTATAAGTTGCGGACATTTTTTGGTCAGTTTTAACAGTTTTGAAACCTGAGGTTCAGATGAAAAAACAATTGTTACATCTTTTTTAAGGATAGTCCACTCCCATGTATGGCACAAATGAAGAGCTGATTGGTATTTAGTGCCGTTCATCGCCAACTTAGCCACGTCTTCGTTATAATATCTTAAAGACATGTTTTCGTGAGTGAAGAGATTACTGCACTCTTTCTTCTCTCTATTAGTCATTACATTTGTATGAAAAAAGGATATCATTCGCGAAGAACTTAATTCCCGTTTCATATCTTCTGCCAAAAGCTTATCGTATGGATGTATTTCTCGCGGAGGTCTTAAAGTTAAATTGTAGCACTTGTCTGAAGGCAGGCGCTTATCTCGAGTGAAGATGGGCTCACAAACGGCAAGCATTTGTTTGCGAATAAAGTTGGGCTCAACATATTTGCGCGGATATATCTGCTTTCGGTACCGCACTTGTAGTACATTCACAACACAACAAACTTTTAATGAAATAAATTATTAATCATCTAGGTAGTAGTATAAAAATAGAAAAAAGAACCATGCTTAGATTATTTAAACAAAAAATCAAAGTGTCATGGTCAATAAGTGTGTATATTTATGAAATAATAACTAATAAATAATTACCGTTAAGTTTGAACGGCCTCTCAATAGTCGGCAAAACGCGTAAAAAATTATTAACTAATGAACACATTTTTATCAAATAATCAGTTTATATAAGTTTCAGTCAATTTGTTTTCAAATTAATTGAATTAACAAAACTGTTTATCAAAAGTCTTCAGATTATTGGAAAATTTGAAAAAATTATCAATTAGATTAACAATATGATCAGGGTTAAAAATTAAAAGAAAATAAACGTGAACATCATATGTTTATTTTTAAAAACTGGTCAACAGAACAAAAACAATGTTTTAAAAATAAAAATATTTTGCCCCTAATTTCTAATCGATTGTAAATTTGTGGCCAAACCTATAGAAACTCAAGACTCAGATCTGCTATAATTTTGGACTCAATTTATGGAAAGCATTCATACGATAGAAATGGGGAAAAAGAACTCTCAATGTATTCATATTCACAAATAGCGTAAAACAATTTAAAGGCTGAAGCGTTTGATTCATACCAAATGTAATTCAGTGAATAATGAATGAAAAGTGAAAGCTATGAATGGAGTGTAAAAAAGTTATATATTGTAGACTTGTTTTGTGAACATTAGTTTTGGTGAGTGTCTGTGACGTCAGACAATTAGGCGTCGAGAGAGTGTCGGAGCGAATGAATGCTGTGCTCTGAGAGTATTGCTTGGATTGGCTTATGTTGTCGTCTCTGGTCTCAAGTCTCAGTTCTCAGTCTTTGTTGGCTCAGAGACTGACTGTTGTGTTGTTATCCGATTTGTGATCCACTCCGAGGTCTTCAGGTCTTTGTGATCGACTGACAATTCGTAGATCTCTTTCCGAGGAATACATTTGATTGTCTGTTGACTTAACGCCAATTAATCACTCATTTAATTAATTGTATTAAACAGTTGTCTATTCTTTGATACAAACATTAAATCGTTTAAAAATCAATAATTATTATTAATTTACTTCTGATTCAAACAATTTGATGGATATTTAAATCGAGTTTTAAGTAAAACACATATTTTGTTGACATTTGCTATCATTACGACAAAAGTGACCGAAATTTTGTGATTTTGACCATAAATACAAACATTTGAGTCAAACAAACAAATTGTGATATTTTTCTATACAATTGTATTAATTATTGAAAACTAATTTTAGTTTATTTTAATTATTGGAAATGTTTTGAATTTATGTCCAAATTATGGAAACGATATCGGCTTTGAGTAAAAGACACTTAAGTTAACGATTGTAATAAGAAATAGCATTCAAGAAGTGATGTCTTCATCTGAGGCCTAATTGCAATTGGCGTCAGTTGAGACCATTCTTGAAGAATGTTTGATTGGGACGAAGGGGACCGCTTCTCCTTTGAGGACAGCGAACGCTTTGAAGAGGACAGTCTCTGTTCGTGGATGAGTGAACCCGAATCCGTATGTAACAACTGGAGGGGTTGGAAGAAGTTTAACAATAGTAGCATTGGTTTCACTTTCGCCAATTCGAGTGGCAGTTCAGCCGCTCATAAACATAAAGGTATGAAACCATTGCTTCCTTTAACTTCTTTTTCTCTCAATTTGTTTTTGGTTTTGTTTTTGACTCAATTTATTTATGGCTTTCATATGCTGTTCACTACTTATGTCAAACGCTATTACATAGTATAGGCCCTGAATTTGCACCATTCGTGAGCTTAACCTGCGTTGACCTCAAATACCCAGACCTTAATATCAGTCCATATAAGTGCATATAAGTGTATTCACTGCTTTCATAACGTTTTGATTTTGACTTTAATCTCAAATTAAATTAAGTTTTTTATTGATTATTGTAATTATCAATCCATTAATTGATGGAATAGAAGGCAATTTGCTATCACTGGTAGAGCTCTCAGCTCAGGCCGTGGCCTGTCACATACCATTTGAAGTGGTAGAGCACGTATATCCACCTGTGCCCGAACAATTACAGCTGAGGATTGCTTACTGGAGTTTTCCTGAGAATGAAGAAGATATCAGACTTTATTCATGTCTCGCCAACGGAAGTGCAGATGAATTTCAAAGAGGAGAGAATCTGCTGAAAGCGCGGGCGGTTAAAGAACTTTTGCAGATAGGATTCCATTTAAGTGCAACGGTAACACCGCCCCAATCTTTAGGAATATCTAAGGGTTCATACAATGTTGCCGTTACCTTTGATCGGAGACGTATCACTTCTTGCAACTGCACGTGTCCCGGACCCGCTTCGTGGTGTTCACATGTGGTCTCCGTTTGTCTCTTTCGTATTCATCAGGTTTTAAATCAATTTATTATTTATTTATTCAATAATTAATTGAAAGCATGTTTTCACCACTTTTTTTACCGCTTTGCAGCCAAATCAGGTGTGTCTTCGGGCGCCGGTATCTGAATCTTTGTCCCGTTTGCATAGAGATCAGTTGCAAAAGTTTGCTCAGTATTTGATTAGTGAATTACCTCAACAAATACTACCCACCGCTCAAAGACTGCTCGATGAACTTCTTTCTAATCAGTTAACGGCTATAAATACTGTTTGTGGGGCTCCCGATCCGACAGCAGGAGCTTCAGTTCAGGAACAAACAAAATGGTGTTTAGACGAGTCTCAACTTCACGAAAACATTAGGAAAATTTTGATCAAATTATGCGTTCCGTCGCCGATAGTTTTCAGTGATGTTAACTATCTTTCATCGACAGCACCGCCGGCAGCGGCCGAATGGTCGAGTCTTTTGAGACCATTGCGAGGACGTGAACCCGAAGGAATGTGGAACTTGTTGTCCATCGTTCGGGAAATGTTGCGCCGTTGTGATCGAAACGCAATCCCTTTATTGGAAATCCTGACCGAAGAAGTGTTGGCCTGCGATCAGATAATTCTCTGGTGGTTCAATACGAAGGTCTCACTTCATGCGGGACTGACTGGTCACGGCAATAGAGCCAGTATTCATAGTAATACTCACGCCTCTCAACACGCGTGCAGTAGTCTATGCGATGAAATGGTTGTGTTGTGGCGTTTGGTTGCTCTCAATCCGGCCCTCTCTCCAAACGATGGCAAAGTGTTTTACAATCAGTTACACGACTGGCATTTGAAAACATTGGAGCGCGTCCTCAAAATGCGTACCACTAATGGAAATGCAAATACTGTTAACGGTATTAAAAAAGCAGATATCGATGTATTTCCCGGTTTCAAACCCGCAATGGAAGCCTGTCTTATGGATTGGAGTGATTATCCGATCCCTGGTATTACATATTATGGGATTCGCTCGAATCGTTGGTATACCCCTCCTGTACACGCATCGGCCCATTCAGGGATCCCGTGTCAGACTGTAACCACTGGTGACAACACAAACGCCAATATTTCAAAGTGTGGACTTATATTGTCGCGAAGAGGCCGCTCCGTAGAAATAGGACAAACCTCAGGACTATCAGCGGACAGTGAAACCAAAACAGTGGTCACTCCTACAGGTCTTTTGGCTTCTTCATCGAAATCATCTCATTCTGTGATCGAATCGTCTCCGAAAACGAATTCTAAGTCTCCAAAACTGAATGAATCGAATCGGAGTTCTCTGAGTAGTGAAGGCTTCTGTGAAAACGAAACCTTCGATGAACCCATTATAAGCATTCAATCGACCTCTAAATCCAGTGAAGACACGAGACTTAGAAATACAGTTCAGAGGGACAGCAGTAGTGATAGCACTGATATGATGGCTGACGAAAATGGAAGTGTTTCCAGCGCTGAAATCCACAACTCTTTAGATAACAATAGTAATACTGTCGAGAAATGCACTAAAAATGAGTCCAATAGACAGTCGACTGAATTCGAGTTATATTATTACGACCCAAAGGCTACCGAAAACCAATTCAATGATAACGCGATGTTATCAAAAGCTCAAACTTCAAAAGCATCAAAAGATGAATCTGATGATAGGCTCACTGTTGTGGTCAAGAAAATCGAAGATCACATCGAAATATTGTTCGCCAGAGCCGAAGCACTTCACGCACACGGAAGGACTCTCGAAGCCTGTCATTTGGCAGTCAAATTGGCCGAAGAATTACTCTCAAATCCGCCCAATCTATTGATCGAAACTCCAAGTCCACCGGCCAGGGGAAAGCGTAATCGAAGATTCAACCCCGTTTGCCATCAGGTCAGTCTTCTAGCATCAGCCACACTCTCGAAGGCAGCTTTTCTTTGTTCAGTGTTGGGTGAAAACACTGACTATCATTATTTAGCCTTCAGAGTGGGGCTGTTTGGCCTCGAGATGGCCCGACCGCCCGCCTCCACGAAGCCATTGGAAGTTAAATTAGCGAATCAGGAACAGGATTTGGTGATCCTTTTAAAGCGTATTCCGCAGACCAACAAAATGATGCAAATTGTAAGAGAAAAAGCTGAACAATTGAGAGACGGTGTTCTCACCACCAGAGGAGAAGCGCTCTTACCTTTGATGTTAGCCTCTTATATATTCGATGCTTTGGTTCTGTCCTCAAATCCCAATCAAATGAGAGGAGGAACTGCTATCACTATTAAGACACCAACAGATGAAAGGTTAGGTTTTGAAGCAGCCGTTGCCGCCCTTGGCCTCAAAGCTAACGTTTCTGAAGCAGAGCACCCGCTCTTATGTGAAGGAACCCGAAGACAAAGAGGAGAATTGGTTTTAACTCTTTTAGTCCACTATAAAGACGATCAGCAAAAGTTGCATAAAATAATGGATAAATTGTTAGACAAAGAGGTCCATCAAATGTATAAAACTTCTCCCGAAAGCTTTGGGAGCAATTCGCCCAATGGAAACACTACTCCCACCACTTCGACATCTACTTCTGCCAATGGAACCACTTCCAAAAACAGTCCTCAAGAGGCCCAAAGTTCTACTATAGAAGAGAATGAAGTAAACCAAACCTCTAATTGTTTGCCAAATAATGAACCGAACAATTCATTAAATACTACGCCTTTGGATCCAAATCGAGAGTCAACTTCTCAAGAATTCAAAACAACAAACAAGACTAAATCAGATTCTGAGCGGACAGACGACGCTTCGAGTCCGTGTTGGGACGAAGACTACAAGGCATGGGAGGCCCGCTTTCGCTGTACTAACTTCAGAACAAATAAAAAACATTCGGTAGGAATGGCCAGCATTGACAGCAGTGCTCCTGAAACAACTTCCAGTGACAATTCGCCGACCGTTGTCCGTCGTTCCATGTGGATCAGACCGGGAGGACCTGGAAGTGATAGTGGCAGTAGTGCTGAAAGCAGCGATTCCTTCTCTTCAAGTTCTTCAGGGGATAAAGGCATTCGAAATAAAATACGAGAAGCGGAGAGCCCTAAAATCATTGCAGTCACCAATAGAATGGCAGCTCTAAGCACTACCACTGAACCTGTGTCTGTAACGACAAACGCACGCACTTCGAATAACCCTCCGGTCAACCCTCCCACTTCCATCTGCACTGGTCTGGTTAACGGCTCACCGGTCGTTACAAACGCGACCATTAAACCAATTCGTTTTAAAGGGAAGAGGGCGTACCCCTCTATACCAAACCAACCGAGTGAAGCTTCCGCTCATTTCATGTTCGAATTGGCCAAAACAGTTTTGGTGAAAGCCGGCGGAAACAGTACGACTGCTGTTCTATTTACACAGCCCTCGGCCACTCAGAACTGTAGAGGTCCCCATCGGGCACTTCATATGTGCGCCTTTCAAATTGGGGTCTATGCTTTGGGTCTGCATAATGCCGTTTCTCCGAATTGGTTGTCTCGAACCTATTCGTCACACGTCTCGTGGATCACCGGTCAGGCAATGGAAATCGGAAGTTCTGCCATCAATTTTCTTATTGAAACCTGGGAGGGACATCTCACGCCTCCAGAAGTAGCCTCTTTGGCAGATCGGGCTTCAAGGGGTCGTGAGCCCAGTATGGTTAAGGCAGCTGCAGAGCTGGCCCTTTCATGTCTACCCCACGCACATGCATTGAATCCAAATGAAATCCAAAGAGCTTTAATCCAATGTAAAGAACAGAGCAATAATATGCTCGAAAGAGCCTGTCTCGCAGTCGAATCCGCTGCTAAAGGAGGCGGTGTTTATCCCGAAGTGCTGTTCGAAGTCGCCCGAAAATGGTATGAACTCTACGAAGAGAGTCTACACGAAAGAGTTCAAAGAAATGGCGTTCAAAGACATCAAAACAGACCTCTGGATCTGATGAATGCAGTCGTTAGCTCTGATTCACAGCCGATTGTATCGAATGCTGTGAACACACTTAACCCGAACGCTGGCCTTTCAATTGCAGATCAGTCGCATCTAATGCTTTCGAACGAACGTCAGCCCCAATACGAGGCTATTATGGCCGGAGTGTCACAGTCTTCTGTTTTGCCAGTGACGGCCTCTTCCGCCAATAATTCGACAGTTCCGTTACCTCTATCGTGTGCTCCCCTTTCTTGTGGACCTTCGGGTCCATTTATCGGACCCCCGCACCCAAATAGCACTTTTCAATTTGGTTATTACCAAAGTCTTACCCCTTATCCACAACCGACTCCATTGCCTTTTCAATACATTTCGTCGGCGCCGTCGTGTACTCCATATCCATATTCATTCTATGCGAATGCGATGAGCACTTCATCGGCTCCATTACCACATATGCGGAACGTTATGCCTCCACTTATGTTCCAAAGCCATCAACCAATGATGGCTCCGGTTAATGTCACCCAAAATGGTCAGTTCCCGAGACCTCATATCATTACAATCGCCACAACCGCCGGTTCTCATCCCCAACAAACTATACATATGAGTTCGGTGCCTAACCTCTCAGGACAACCACAACAGCAGTTACAACAATTAAATCAAAGACAATTGGGTTACTTATTGTCGGCGTATAGGGTTGGGATGTTAGCCATGGAAACACTCGCCCGAAGAGTGCACGACGACAGACCTCAAGCAAAATATGCTCGCAATCCTTCTTATGGAGAGGACGTTAAATGGTTGTTAGGAGTGGCCAAAAAACTGGGTATCTCTAGGATTTTGATTCGGATTCAAATTGTTTTCTAAACAAAATTTATTCAATTAATAGGAACGTCATATTTGCAAGACTTTTGCATTTGTACCGTCAATTCAGTGGCCTCTCCTTTCGTATTGCATGAGATAGTGTTGGACACCGCACAATACTTAGCGCACTCGAGTGCCAGCCCTGGTATCGCTCATCCGATTCGCTCACATCTATTGACGCCATTAATACAAAAATGCCAACAAATGTGAGTATATTTTGGATATTTGTCTTCGAATGGATTGTAATGTGTTTTGGATGTGTTTGTGCGACAGGTTTATAGCGTGCACCCACTTCAAGATGTATCACATCACACCAGCCGATTACGATGAGTTCGTTGGTATAATTCGAAGCGCGCGATCGGCGTTCCAATTGACTCCGGGCGGAAACATTCAGTTCAACGAACTGTTGCAGTCATTGCGTCGGTCCAAGTCTTGCAAAAAGGATTTGTGGCAACACATCGCCAGTTCT
Organism: Oribatida sp.; assembly: GCA_034697865.1. NCBI lineage: Eukaryota > Metazoa > Arthropoda > Arachnida > Sarcoptiformes > Oribatida sp. Next base: position 6,847 of record JAQGAR010000106.1, on the reverse strand, counting down.
TTGCAAACCTCTATTTGATAATTGGGTTCTTTAGCCGAAGCCATACGTTTAGCAAATATTAGTTAGAAATCGCACTTCTCTTCACTTCGTATCCGATTATAGTCCAAATATTACATAAATATGTCTTCACATAAGACAAAGAACTGCTCATAAATCATATGATTATAGAGAAAACTTGTATTAAATGACATCTAATCGACAAACTCTTTGACAAATTACTGTACAAATACTATAAACTAATTGCTGTAAAAAAGCGCAAATCTGTTAACTCAGTTCATAGTTAAGCATTGATTTTGTCATTATTTCGCAAAATTCTGACAATATTTCTATTTATTATTTGAATACAAATTCTGAATAATTGATTGTCAATAAAAACTAATAATAATAGTTATAGTAAAGTATGTCAGAGCTCTGAGTCCTCACTTCACGCCATAAACTCATAAATTTTAATTTCAGCTCTCAATTGATTGCTTCAAATATATTCTTTGAATGTTTACTCAAATATTCAAAACATATTCTAATAAATCACATATTTATTGTTATTTTATGGTCTTTTCATTCAGTTCTCTGTTTTCGAATTAATTTAACAAAAAAAAAATCTTTAAATATATATTTGAATTAAAGGTGAATGAAATCATTCAAAGTTATATAAATATATCATATAGATATATATACACCGTATATAAGTTTATTATATAAGTTATTTAATCTATACATTGAGTTATACAATATATGAATATGTATTACAGTTATAGCACAGTATTATTGTGTGTTTTTGGTGTTATGTCCGAAACATAATTAAATGCTGTCTTTCCCTTATGTTTAGTAAAATGTTATCTTCTCTGACAAAACTTCGATACTTTTTGCTTCTCTTCTCGAAAAAAGTTCACAAATTAGTTGTGATTTTCAAATACAAAAAAAAATATTATTTGTGAACCTATTTCTAAAAAAATATTGGCATAAATTTGGTGACTCTTTGCACCAAATAGTTCTCTAAAATTACTTAAAACAATAATTTGGCCACAAATTCAAATTCTGGTTATATTCATAACTATTTTTTCTTTCAATAAAAAAGGTTTCGATTACTATTAAAATTGTTTCTCTATTTTGGTTTCTTCTCTGAATTTGTCGAAATCTATTCGAAATATTAAATTGAAATGAATTTTTTTGAAATGTAAGTTCGAGGAGAGAACGAACAGATGTGTGACGGCGTTCCACAATTCGAAAAACACTTGTTCTCAATTAATTTAATTACTTGCAAGTCTCAACTTTTAAATGTCTACAAATATTTTAAAATTAAATTAAATAAAATAAAATAAAACAAATAATTTTTAAAACATTTTCATTATTTAATGATTTGATGAAATTCTAATGAATTACTAATCAATTGTTAGATTACTTTATGATAAATGTATTATTTATTACAAATTTTCTATAAAAAAAGGAAAAATAAAAAAAACGATTCAATTGCTGTTTATGTGAGATATCCGTCGATTGATTTACGGAAATAACTTGAAATCAGATTCTAATTCAACTCAAAGTAATGACTAGTTTTGTATTGAATGACAATTTGATAGCAATTCTTGAGATTCGCGTCGTTTTGTTGTTATTTCCGGTTATTATTGTTTCTGACGATTTCACAGACACAACAGGACGGCGCGAAAAAGTTCTCTGAGGATATGCTCTGACCAGAAGAATCGAGTGAAAGCAGTTTCTTCTTTATATATTTCTGTTTGCATCGACTCACGAAACCAAAAGGCAGTGACACCTGATTAGAACAGGGCTGACCCGGCGTTCTGTACAATTCAAGTAAATCATTCATATTAAGTATCTTTCAATATAACCAATACCACCAAGTTCATTAGGATCGAAAATAAAAACATTTTAAAAATGTCATTACATATCAAATGTAATGTGCGATAAAAATGTCTTCATTTGATTCATTCAAAATTTAATATCATTTAAATCCTGTTTTTATCAAAACATCTGATATTATGAGAGAAATTGTGTTAAATAAAGTCTAAAAATGGATTTTTGTGTGAAGAGGTTCTCCACTGAGTGCTCACTAATTCCCAAACGAATAAATTTTTACAGATATTAAGATTAATGATAAAACTTTTTATTGGATGATATAACGAAAGGATGACTTACTGACAAACTTCGACTTTAATGGCCTGTTTGAGTCGAGGGTCTCTATCAGATAGATTGATGACATATTTCCATTGGCTTTTATCGTTAAGCGCTGCCTTAGGTTCAACCAGAATCATTCTGGACGGACACACCGGGTCTATTTCTCCGGTTTGTCGCTTATATCTGGTATGTGTTTGTGATATCATTTCATTCTGAAAGGGCTGATGATATCCTTGTTGTGTTTGAAAATTACCTTCGTGTTCCTTAGGAACTGGGGGCGCAAATTGAGGAGGGTAGGGATATGACACTCCACCTAAATTCCTATGCTTTTGCGTTGAATCTAATTGCTGTCGATTTCCGTTATTATTGTAATTATTGTTATTAAATGCATAGTCTTTTGGCGAATAAAGGGAATCGTAGTTCGGGTTATAGGCTGTCCTCTCATTGTTTTGATTATTATTGCCATAAGAGTCGTAGTGAACCGCAGTTTGATAGACGACATATCCCTCGTGTTTAGGTTTGTTATGATATTGTGGTTTAGGCTCTTCATAGAAGTTGGGCTCCTCGTCGTTCTGACTCTCATCGATGAATTCACTCGAAATATTGAAGCGCTTGGCTTTTGCCGAACGGATCACTTCGAAGACGTCATCTCTTGAGAGGAAAATTGTTTGAAATGTTTGAATCAACTGATTTGTGAGGAAACTTACGTCGGATACGAGGGTTTGACTTCTGCACAGATAGTCCTTCCAGTTTCTGGACAAAACTGAGGAGTCGGCAGATAGTCTTTTTTGGAGGAAGGCTTGGGAACGGCATAATCTGAATACCAATAACTACTTTGAGTATAAGTTCCGCGCCATAGAGGAGATGTGGAGGCAGACGGCACTGGACTTACATCTGTAATGTGTAGTGCAGTGATGACTGTAATCGCAACCAATTCAACAAAAGCCCACATAAATCACATAAATAGTTAACGATTTCCTGGAATTATATCGCAATTGAATCTAAATTTGAATCACAAAATGGTTGAACCAATCAAATGAGTTAAGCGTCCAAACAGTCACTGAATTTACTGATTGTTGAGAACATCTCTTTTATCGGTTAAATTTATCGGAAAAGTGTCGACTCTTTTGGATCAAAACATGTTCTTTATTGGAGTCATAGAGAAATTGAGTGAAACACTGGTAGCGAACACCAGCCTAACCACTGATAGAGAACTGGCTCTCAAAACCAATTACTGTAAGAGAAAGTTGAGGCTTAAGATCAGGCATTAGATTAATTTGTATTAACATTGGATGGCATTAAGACTGTACAAGACTAGTATAGTAATAACTTGTAATAAGACAGGTATTTATAAAAACTAACTGAAGACGAGAGGCGACTCTTGTCGTGAAGAGGAAACTAAGAGAGTCTCGAAATTCATTTACATTAAACACTTATTTCTATTCATAACTTTTAGACATAAGGCAAACAAAACCAGAATTTTAGTAAAAAGACTTCAAGACTTACAAAATTGTCACGAATTGAAAACTAATTTGAATTTAGTTTTCAATTTCAATATCATTGGAAAGACTTGTTGTTCACTAAGTGTTGGACTGAAGCGAACAAATAGTTGGACTGAAGTTAAGCTAAACTGGGATTGAGGTCAATGATTAGGTTAACCAAAATAATTGTTTTTAAGAGTGCTCCATCTTTATATACCTATCCTTCGGTCAAACTATAATTTCCTCCCAAATTCTGCTTCTAAGCACATCCCTCGCCATCTAATACAAGAGCCGATCCAATAGTGAAACTGTCGGCCACTAAATTAATGACGTCTTTATTTTAAACAAAATATAATCTTTTTTATTGGTCTTTCATGACATGTGTTTGGGATAACCATTAGGAGGCAGATATACTCCCTGAAGGATAGGTATATAAGATGAGGCATCGCCACAATAACAGTTTTAGTTAACCTAATCATTGACCCCATTCCCCCGTTTAGTTAAACTCTAGTTTCTCAGCTATTCATTGACTTCACTGTAAACTGAAGAACGAGTATTTCCAATGATATTCAGACTAAAAGTGAATTTAACTTTTAATTCGTGACTATTATTATGAGTCGCGACTCTCGTTATCCTTATATAAAACTCTTTCGTTTCTTTTGTTTTAATTCTTAGAAACTTTGATTCTTTACTACAAATCTTTTGGTTTTTTGTTCACGAATTCATTCTTCACAACAAAACAATTGAATTTCATTTGATTTCATTTAATTTACTTTATTGGGTCATAAAAATATTTTTACCCAAAAAAAACTTTAAACTTCTTCTTAAAAAATTAGATAATTCCTAATTCGATGACATTAACTATATTTGTAAGATTAGTTTAGTTGACCACTAATTCAATACTCAAATATATTTATTTTTCTAAATGAGATTTTATTCTTTATTTGTTTTTATCGATTTAGAACTGAACTTTGTTATCTGTGTGAAATATAAAATTTACTAGGTTATAGTTCACTAAAACCATATTTAAACGAAACATTCGAACAAATAAAGTATTAATAAAGTGTTTGATATTCGTTTCACATAAGAAGTAGCGCTAAATATATGTCTCATATGTGTATCAAATATTTAAATTTGGTCTCAATTTTAAATGACATCAAAATTATAAAATACTAACGATTTTTGTTGAATAAGTTTTCTTTTTTTAAAATTCGAAGTCTATTCCTATAATATGAATAAATGATATAAATTTTCGCCTAGATATTAAGAAACAATAATTTTTGTTGAAATTGAATTCCTGATTTAAATCATAAAATTCAGAGATTTGTTGAATACTCCTTGATAGGTTTGTTAAGACATTAATTCCATAATTATTTGTATGACCAGAGTTAGACACTAAGCAGACGTTTAGAAGAAATTGCAGCCAAGGTTATTCTATTGAATTTATCTCAATAACTATTAAATTAGTTTTTTTATTCAGTTCTACGATCATCTTTTATCAGGGCTAGCCAAGTTAGGCCGAGTTTAAGCCTAAATACGGGTTTAAACCAGTTTAAATGCTTAAATCTAGTTTTAATTTATGTTAATTCAATATAAATCCGGGTTTTCGGCGAAATTACCGAAAATAACGGACAAAATTGTCGAAAAATGGCGGCCATGGCGGAAAAATGATCGATTTCCATAGGGTATTTCAGGATTTTTCGGTTCTAGGGGATCCAAGGTTCTAGGTAAACCTGTAAATAAAAAAATAGCGATGGATAATCTGTCATTGGATTATCTATCATTATATAAATTTTTAAGGATTGCAAAATAAAAATTCATAAAAATTTTTATTAAATAATAGAATTTGTGAAATAAAATTCATGGTTTCTAATCATAAACTTGAGTTTAAAGTAAAACAAGATAGCACATCTTGAGTTATTAGCTGGCTTATCTAAAAACCTCATCCATGATATTCCCAAATGTGGTTTTTAGGCGCTCATAAAATATAAATCAGGGTTACCCAAGGGTTAACCAAGCCAAAAACCCCTTCCTTTGACTCGAAAAATTTTGGAAAACTGCCACCGCGCGAACGAATTAGCGAATTTTCCCCCCGGTAATTCTGGCCAAAATGGCCGCCCGCGCCGGATTTAAACTGGATTTAACTAAATTAACTGGATTTAAACCGGATTTAGCTGTAAAATGGCGGCCATGACATTTTAGCTTAAGTCGAAGAGCTATAACCATATCGCTGATATAAATTTAAAGCTCGTCCATAAACTCGAAACCTTTTCCTAATTATACGTAAAACTATGAAAGGGTGCATTAAAATTACTATAAAAAAATTAATTTAGGAGCAAGCAATTGTTACAGTTGATCTGATACTCGTGTTTCGGTATATTATTTATGTTTCATTTAATTTTTGGTTAATTCTTATGTTTTTCATAATTATTGTAATGAATTTTTGTTTTTTTAAAACTAAAAATATAATATTAATTAATAATAAAACTCAATAATTATTAATGTTTTGAGATATTTATCGAATATTAAAGGAGTTTCATATTTAAAACAAACGATTAGATAAAAAGAATTCTTAACGTTTGGCACTGAATTCAATTTTGTTCGCTTTTTATTTGTTTTATCGCAAAACAAATCTAATTCAAAAATCAATAAGTGTTTTGAAGTAAAGAACTTTATTCAATGAAAAGTTATAATGATTTGAACAAGATAGTAATCAAGGTTTTTGGCATTATCCAAATTCAACTTTTATATTAGATATGCTCTTTTTTAATTTTTATTAAAGTTTATAAAATTAGTAAAAAACGAGAATTATTTGGAAAATTTGAAACATGGTTAGTATTTCAATTTACATTTATTCAGTTATCCTTGACTTTCAACACTCCTTTTTATAATTAATTATAAAAACTTTAGTCAAATGATTAATTATAAGGTTTAAAATTATTTTAGTTATAATCTGTTTTTTTCAAAATCTTTACCAAAAAAATCGATAAAAAATAAAAGGAAAAAATCATTTGCAAATGGTTTATAATAAAACAAATTTTAATCTAAATACTTTGAAAACATAAAAAAAATCTTTAAGAAGTATAAAGTCGAATTTCGATTTAAGGGAAACTCAATTCAATAGAATAATTTTCTTTGTTCGTCCACTTAAATCAACTTGTACTTTTATTTGAATCAACTTGTTATTTATCTTAAAAATGACTCAAATATACAATACTAAGACTATTGAATATCTT
>JAQGAR010000105.1:0-24776 GCA_034697865.1 Oribatida sp. | reverse complement strand
CTCCCTCACTCCCTCACTCCCTCACTCCCTCACTCCCTCACTCCCTCGCTTCGCTCGGTCGTTCAGTCGTTTAGTCGTTCGGTTGTTTGGTTGTTTTCTGAAGTCACTAGCTTTACTTGGTTGGTGGGTTGGTTGGTTTGTTGGTTGGTTGGGTTTAACGAACAAAACTATATACTACATTATATGTAAATGTAGTGAATAACTATACCACAAGTATATACAGTCACTCTTCCACCCCCCCCCCATTGTTGGACTCTAAAATTTTCAAAATCTTTCCTATTGCTAATAAAGAAACCCGTTGCTAATAAAGAAAGGGGGGAGTGGGTTGGTTGGTTGGTTGGTTGGGTTTAACGAACAAAACTATATACTACATTATATGTAAATGTAGTGAAAAATCAATACTACTTTATATACTTTATATATTTGGAAACTCATGATATTTGAAACAATTCCTAAGATTTTAACAAATAGTTTGACACTAAATCACAAGTTTAGGCCTTAAATCAACAAACAGTCAAATGATTGAAAACAAAAAGAAATCAATTCAACTGAAAAGAATTCAAATCGAAACAAACAAAATTCACACCAAAAGAGAAGGATAAACGAGATAGTCTACCTAAAAGCATGTCCCGAACTTTGTACTTCTTCATTAGAACTGGTATAATAAGAGCCATCGAAACGAGAGTAAAGATTGTGACCAAAGAGTTGACATTTGAATATTTCTTAGCGGACCAACTAAATAGTTTCTCGACGTATTGCCAGAGTATGACATATGATCCCATGTATGACAACATAACACAGGCTATCGACAGAAACAACAGCCAAATCTGAGCTCTAGCTTTGTGTGCACGGGGTTTAATGCAAGTGTAAAAGATGTCCACCACATTGTTTAAGTCGAACAGCTCTCGAGAGTGCCGTTTAATTGTTGATACTATTGATTCTGTGCTCTTGAAGCTCAGATCATCGATGGTAGCTTCTGCACTACTGGCTTCAAATGCGTCTCTGTTCACAATTGAGACTTCCATTGAGTCTTTCGATTTCTCATTAATCACAAGCAAAACCCAGAAGAAGGCAGCCAACTGTCCACAGGCCGATACTAAAAAGGAACAAAGAACAAATTATGGCTAAAATTAGGATATAATCGGAGACAATTAGTCATCAAAAAACGAGATTTGTTATAAATCTTAAGAAAAGAGGAAAGAATTGATTTTGACATTGAATTCAGCGATGATTTGAAAGAAAATATGAATAAATTGAGAGAACTATCATTTGTTTCAATCAAAAACATTCGATAAATTCATAAATATTTAAATAAAAAAAAGTAAAAGTCATTTAACAGTTATCTTCAGTCTTACCGATAAAAACTGCGATATAATGGTAGAGTTGTCTCTGGCTTTGGTTGTTCCCATCGCCCAGAATCTGTCCGCCGACGAAAGAACCCAAAGGTTGAGCTGTGAGCCCAAAATTGAGGCAATTATTTGAGAGTAAAGACATAAATTTGACTCACGTATCCAAAAGCTAACTTCCAAGAGTGCAAAACGTATAGCTCGGGTGGACTTATCACTTGTGGCCGAACAGTAGGCATAGGTCGACATCAGAGTCGCAATTATGCCCCCGAAAAGAGCGGACGGAATGAACGAAAATAAGATTAAATAAACGTCTGAAAAAAGACAATTATCATTAGATATCACCAAATATTCAAAGAAAAGAATTAATACCTGCGCTGAAAAAGGCGGCGTTAAGGATAAGAGAGAGGGACTCCAAAAAAGCCCCAATTGTTCCAAAGATCATAATGAGTTTGCGGCCATGTATGTACTTATCAGACCAGGAGCCGATAAATAGAGACCATATGGCACAAGGAATAGTGGTTATGATCATTCGGTAAAGATTAAGGTAACTGGAATCAGTGAGTATCTCACTCTTTGTTCGGTCGGCGCTGTGGTCGAACTCTTGGCTATTGATCTCAAGACAGTATTGAGCACTTTGTCCGTAAGTGAACCGACACAACTTGTCCTGCATCAACTGCGATATGGCAATTGAAGACAGACTGTATGAAAACATGTAAAGGCAGAGGAAGGGTTCCACTTTCAGTTGGCGTATTACTGGACTCCATTGCCAACTGTTTGAAGATATTGAAGACATTTTTCTGAACAATAAATTCAACTGAAGTCACAAAAAATGTAAATTTAAATCCAATTCAGTGACAAAAGTCAGTCAAAACGGAAAAATAATTCACATTTCGATCGATAAGTGAATTGAAAGGATTTTAAGACAAAAGTTTCACTTTATTACAGTTTATTATAATTTGAATCAATATATCACTCAATTGGTTGAAGTATTTAAAGTGAAAAAATATTTCACACAATGAGAAAACAAATCAATTAATTGGATAAAACAAATGTCATTGAAAACGTTTCTAACGACAATAAAACGCCTCGGACCGACTCAGAGGACTGACTCACTCAAAATCTTTCATCTATTACCCTGGTGTTTATCAGACAACTGTCTTTGTTGTGGATTTGACTCAATTTCAATTTGTTTGAATAGTTTTGTTAGCAAGACACAAAACACGAACCAATTTGAATATTGACTTAAGAGTGATCTGAATCCAAGGTTAGATTTGTTCGTTGACATCGATATCAACATATGTGAGACAAAAAAACTTTGATCGTAACATATTTTCTTATATAATTATCACTTGAGTCCATCAGTTGAAAGATAAAAACTTTAATGAAGACTTTTAAGGTGTAGTTTTCCTAATAAAACACTAAATTAAATAATATTAATAATAATTATATAATTTATATACAATGTATAATAATTTTATTATGTTTTGATTTATGATTTGTTTATACAAGTGGGCCTCGGTTTAGGCAACTTGCATTTAAGATAATTTCAATTTAAGAGATGATTTTGCTGCATACCTACCGCTTTTATGGGTAATGTTAAAATGTTCGGACATAAGAGAATATTCTCGATATAAGAGAATAGAATAACTTCTTAAATTAAGAGAGGTTTATGCTATAATTTATATTTTAGGTTTAATTTTTTGGGGCTTTTAAATAAAAATGCCTTGTACTATGTCATTGAACTCATATAAGTTTTCAAAACCCAATCAAAACTAATGAAAGTCGATTTTCATTATACCTTAAGTATAAAAAGATTAAAGCAATTAAAGATAAGATAAGATACAATGCCAAGAAAGTTTCATGAGGATACAATTTACCAGTTTAAAAAAGAGGGAGTAAATATTTTAAATATGTCAATTTCAAGTCATCAAAGATCAGTGAGTGCGTTTGAGGCAGCGTTACTATAACTTTATTTTTATAGTTGTGTGTCTCGGTTTAAGAGAATTATTTGGCTTGGCACACGGTTTATCTCTTATATCGAGGCTTGATTGTATTTAATGATTCGCTTTTTGTTTAGATTTGTTGTCTTGGGTTTTGTCTAATATCCATAAACTACGAATTAAAGGTATTTGTTGGATAAGTTACCAATAACAATTTAAAACTTTAGTTGAAATGAACATGAATATCTTGGATATAATAAATATTAAGTGTTTATGCTATTAAAGATAGTTTTAGATATTTCCTAAATCTAATTTGATTTAAAAGGAAACTTTTTTTTAACTTTTAAATTAGACGACGTTTTGATTGTTTGTAATGACTGATCAGCTGACATCTGATGCCAGGATAAGTCATCCGAATAGTTTTGTTTACAAACATTGAAAATATGGTTTTTAGTTTACATAAACGAATTATTTAATTGATGTGAAGGCAGTGACGGAATGGCGCGACCAATTAAGTCGACTAAAGTTCAGCGGTTCTTCAAATACACGGGTCTGACGGTTATAGGGTTAGCAATAATGGGAATTCACTTTTACATTCAACCGCCCGAAAGGTTCACTAAAAGAGGCTACAGAGATATCGTAGAGACTAACAAATTTATTTGGACGGACCGAGGCATAAGTCCTCATGCTTTCGGCGGAGTCAAAGACGACGGCATTTTCTCTCCTCCCACAGAAACCAAGTAATCACTGATCAGCTCATAATTCAACTCATTGTATAGTGAAGTAAATAAAAGACAAATAAAGTTTAAGTCTTTATTGACTGAAAAACACATGAATTGACTCTTAATCTGATTTCTTCGATAAAATTAAAGCAAATTATAAACTTTAAAAGAGTCGTAAGTTTTGATGAAATAATAAGAAGTTTTGAAATCAAAAGATTGGTTCAAATGATTTGTTTCAAAGTATATGAATAATTAAAAACAAATTGTCATAAAATATTCGTCAAATAAAGTTTGGGTTAAAAACAAAGTGTAAAACGGATTTAAAATGAGATAAAAACAGAAATAAACGCTAAAAGAGTTGTTTTTGGAACACATGTTCACTGTCGAGCCCAACCCCGTCCGCGTCCGATACCCATTATCTTAGACTGGGGTCGGCTGGTCTGAGGCTCTGCTTGAGACTCTCTGCTGGTACTATCCGGCGCCCAGTCGTCGTGCTGTTCCATGGAACTACTTGGTTGGTATCTTTGTGGCGGAGGATTATTGACAGCGTGGAGTTCAACCCTATAGGTGGCTGCCACCACATCTCTCCTCGGCGGTAAGTGCTTCGAAGTGGGCGTCACTTCCATTAGTCCGCAAAGAGCCTGCGATATCATATAGCAGTAGCGACGCGCCATACCCTGAGCACAGTTCTTGTTGTCCTGTTCTTCATGAAAACCACAATTAGTTTCTGCCGAGTAGTCGAACGCCGAAGTCGTCAAATGGTCTGAAATCAAAAAGTTATTACAATTGTCTCAGAAATTGATTCAGCCGTCAAACCTTCACCAAATGCAGGAGGAATGGGACGACCCACGAAGTTAGAGGTGTGGTACAGAAGATCGATTAAATTAAGAACCTCAAGATTCCATTCGAAGGTCGGATTGTTTTTCCTATACTTGCGGGCCAACCACTCCAACACTCCTTTATTCTGTTCCATTTGTGTTTCCATGCAGTAGACGAGCATAGGAGTCAGTTTACCAGTAATTTCATTAGTGAACCTTGATTCACCCAAAATCGTAGTGATGTCTTCCACTACCTTATCGTAGTTATCAGTGGAAGCGATGAAGTTATCGAAAGGGATTTTATGGGATTCCTCAGACCAAAGCTTCGCCTGACTCATATACCCTGAAACAAAATCCATTAAACAATTGACAACTTTTTAGTGGCCAAACAAACCTATGGGCACTCCTCCGGGGTATATGAACTGATGGTAAGTGTATTTAATACCATCTTTGATGGTGTACTGACAGATACCGATCTCAAGCGGATAGTATTCATTCTTATCGGTCTTAATCATGACATTAGAGCTGATCACAAAGAAGGAGACATTGAGGAGGTCTTCTTTCGATTTACAGGCCTTAACGCAGGACTCAACCATTTTATCCAAATATAGTTCGCGCTCTGATTCGTCGTCTAATTGGTTCGAATCCATAGCTTGAGTTCGACCAAAGCTATCGGCCTGTCTTTGACTATAGTTCTTTGGCTGAATATTAATGGTATTGTTTTTGGCCCTTTCCTTCTCGGACTTCGCCCTATTATCGAAAGGTATTCTGTCCTCTTTGCTCATCACTGAAGAACAAAATTAAAGGTTTAAAACAGAGATTCATAACAAATGGTCATTGGGTTCAGATTTAAAACTTCCATTACTTAAGTAATAAAGTCATCGGTCGTTAAATCGATCCAATAGTATCTCAATTAAGTCAAATAAAAATGTCCTCAAATTCAAAGTTCCAAATAAGAACCGAATCATTTGATAGCCATCATAGGGTTCTTTTAGTTAATTAAAATGACGGATGTCACTTTAAGTGGATGTACAATGTTTTGACATACCTTTCCATTCATCGCCTGCCAATTGTTGAAGGCGAGGGTGATTGATGCCGAGGTCTTCGCCATTCCTCTTCAACTCTTGTTGTTTATGAAGCATGTAATAAAAGAAGCCATTCCTGCCCTTTGGTTTGCCCATTGTGTCCAAAAATTAACTCAAATTTTGTAATTATTTAAAAATAAAATAACACTAAAAACAATTAAAACCAGATTTAAGTCAAAAGGTGTGTGAAATGAGCGAAGTCTTAGACTTAACGTCACTTAAAAATCTAATTTTTATGAAAACAATATTGAAAAAGTTGAGACACTTTTAATTCATCCATAAAATACGACACTAATCAACCATCTAAGAATTGCAGACAGCAATTTGCAGTTGCTCTTTGCTAGATCAGATAGAATCCATAATTAAGGTAACATATTTCATAATATTTTATATCAAGTAGTGAGTTAAGAAAATTATCAAGTATCAAATTATCTAAAATAAAAATGATTGAAATTTAATTTTAATCTCAACGAGAATTGTCTGCAATTTTGTCACTTTTAAGACTCGTTTTGAGTGACTTTTGAGACGCATTTCATATATCATAAAAAGGTATGAATTGTTTCGTCCAATCATTTTGTGTTTTGGTTTAAATTTCAAAAAAGAGAACAATAATAACAAAAAGTGAATCACTTCTCAAAGATTACATTTCCAAAAATTATTATTATCTGATTCTTCGGATGACAATCAAACGATGGCCTCAACTTCTAAAGAGTCTCCGATTGATGAGATGATTATTGATAATTGTGAAACCAAAGTGATCAAGGTCGATACTAAGGTCTACTTTATTGAGGTTAAGGGTATCGGAAGTGCTGGCCGTCAGCCGAAGTCAATGCAAACGGCGTTCACTGCACTCAGAAGCTATAAATTCAGTGCCAATTGGATCAAAGAGGAAGAAGTCTTAGGAAAGCAGTGGTCACAAGATCCGGACGATCTTCTCTTCATTTTGGACTCTTTCGACGGCAAAGCATTTGACTATTTGTGGTCAAAAAAGCTCCGAATAATCAGTCCTTTGGCGGTCCTCTACTGTTATTCTAAAGAGTGTCCCAAACCTTTCAAATCAATTCCAATGAAACCGTTCCCTGTCTTCAGTCAATGTATGCGAAAATTGTTTGTCTCGATATCGGGTTTCGACGGCCAGAAGAAGGAAGAGATGACAACAAAGATAACCCGAATGTGTGGAAACTTCTGCAAAGACTTCACCAAAAATGTCACTCATTTGGTGACAGACTCTGTGCGGACGAAGAAGTATAAAGTGGCCAAACAGAAAGGAGTGGCCGTTCTCTCACCGCTTTGGATAGACCTCTGTTGGACAGACAGTCAGCACCTGCTTATAAATGCTACCGACCCGGAGCTCATCGATAAATGTCGTTTAAAAATATTCAACAAACTATTGATATCCGTTTCGCAGGTCTTTTAAAACAATTGATTCCTGTTTTCAATCTCTTATTCGATATCTTATTATCAATAGATTGAGGCCTCGGAGAGGAAGACAGTCGAGTCTTTGGTCAATGAAAACGGCGGTCAATACAGTCCTTCACTTAAGTTGAGTGATCCCAACTCTATACTTCTGTTGCGGACCCCGGAAGGCGACAAATTCAAATACGCTCAGTTAAGAGGCATTTCCTGTCTCAACGTCCAGTGGCTCTTTGACTCTCATACCAAAGGTTATGCTCTTCCAGAGGAGGATTATCTGATCCGCCCTTTGTCTCAGAGTTCCCAGAAATCCGACAATTTATGTGAAAAACAAAACAAAACATCAGATGATAATCATAATGAGGTGACGACCACAACCACCACAACTACCACTACAACCACCTCAAGTCCATTGAGAAATTCGAGTCAAACGGTGGACACGACTGTCATCAATGAAACGACAAGCAATTCCAGTGAAGATCGAGAAAAGATCAATAGATTAAAAACCGGTTCAAATGTAGATTCGGTTCTCGAGGGCTGCGATGTATTCATTGCTGGTTTCGAACGTCCAGTCTATGAGACAATCAAATCAGCGCTCATTTCCAGCGGTGCTATGGTTTATAATGAATTTAAGAATTTGGTCACTCATGTGATCGCAGGTCCCAAATGTGAAGACACAGAATTGGAACAGTTTTTCAATAACAAGTCCTGTAAAGTAGTTTCCATGAATTGGGTTCTCGAATGTTTCAGACTAAACGAGTGCTGTGACTGTCGCTCCTTTCAAATAGAAAACCCCAAAAAATCAAATCTTGACAATGTTTCAAACGGTTCTCAAAAAAGGAAACGGAAGGGCGACGACATATTCGCGGGACCATTGACTGTAGTTTTGCCCAAAAGAGCCCACAAAACGCTCGAAAAATGGAAGGAAGACTCAAAGATTAACTCCGATCGTAATCACAGATCACTCGGCGATAAATTGAATAAAAAGCAACGGTTGGACGTCAATTGGAGTCAACAGCCAAACGATGAGGAGGACGTCCTCTCCCAGAGATCATATCGAGAAGAACTCAACAATAATTGATGCCTTCATTTAAACCAATAATATATAAGATTTTTATTTATCATTCATTTTATTTAAATCTTTCCTTATTTTTGAGACAAATATTTAATAATAAAAAACCTCATTTTGTACCCCATTCTGAATACTGGCTATTTTTACGACCAAATTAAAACATTAATTAATCCGGATCTTTCAAGTTATTCTTGGTTTTTAAATGTAGGAACTTGCGGTTAAAACAACCAGTTGGTCTAACGGTTGATTGATCATGATGAAAACTCAAGGTCTTAGTAGTTAAATGATCTGTTAACGAATTACTAAGCTAAAAATACTCAATAAACTCAAATATTTTTGTCATCTTACCTGGTTCAATAAAGAATTGGCCTTGAACGATCATTTGATAAATAATTGTATTTTAAATAAACTAGTTCAATTGTCTGGTTTTCAAAGAATGGCTTGGTTTAATATTAAGACAAGCATGCAAAATCAGTGTAAGCTTGACACATTTATGTCATTTAATCAAATAATTAAATAATTAATCTGAGTTTATGTCAGTTATCAGACAATTGAATCCATGAATAAAATCTAAATATTTATCACTAAATAATCCGTTATTTTTTTCTTTACAATAGAATTGCGAATTATTTTTGTTTTTCTCGATATCCGTCGAAAAATGTTTTATAAAGAAAAATATTTTATCAAAATTTTAATAAAACATATAATTTGCTGAAAAAATTTGTTCCAAACTCTAAATGTATGTCAATATTGTATTTCTAATCGAATTTTGAAAAATATTCTGAAAAATAACTTTCAATTAAAAGAAAGCAAATTTTAATTTAATTATTCGTCAATTTTTAAAATTATGCAAAAATTAAATGCGGGAAAACTTGTGGATACAAATATTGATTTTGATTATTTTCACCTCATTTAATTACCAGAGGCTAACTTGACGTTATTAACTTGATAGTTTTAAACTTTAAAAAAGTATTGATATCAAATTAATATTCAAAACTTCGAGGAAATTACCAAAAATCGGCTTTTAAGAAGATGTATCAAATTTGTTCTTCCCGAACAAGGTCATATTCATTTTAAAAGTTGCCTTATTTATCTGATCTGGCTCAGTTCAACTTAAACCTGATTTAATAACTTTCAAATTAGATTCGAATTAATCAAAATTGACTTTCATTCGATTTAAATTAAATTCTAAATTAAAGTCTCTAATAAAGAGCAGATTGAATGTTCTTGATTCAAATATTGAAAATTTATGAAATATGAGTCAAAACTTATTTGGATTTCAGAAAAATCATAATTTATTCTTCAATTGTTTTTATTGAGACTTAAATATAGTAAATATTTACAAAAATTTTCACCGAAATATTCAAAAAAGAATATCGACATTGAATTAAATGCTTTAATCAATATTTGATAAATTGGTTTTGAATGTGAACCGACAACTTCTTAATTATATTTTCTCACAGCAAACAACGAAAGGGAGGGACAAACAAATATATTATCTAAAATATTATCTTCACATACTTCTCTATTATTGTAAAAATGAAAAGTTTTGATGACATTCAAACATCAATTCTAGTTTTGCAGAATTTCTAGGAAACCAATCTGTTTATTCATGAAAAAATTAGTTATAGATAGTTTAATTTCATTTGTGTTCTTGAAAATAGTTGTACTAAAACATCAATAATTAGTATTTCCTTAATATATATAATAAAACAGTTTGACTTTCAATCCATGGGTAGCCCATCTGCGAGGTTCTAAGGGGGATATTACTCAATCTTCACTCGATTTTCTAGTGGAGAGGTATAGCCCGGTAGGGTGATGGCGGCCAAAGTGGTCGTATTTAACTGAAAATTCCCGATTTTTTGTTTAAATGTCCACATCCAATTTTAATTGACGTTAATTTGGTTTAAATCTGGGGTTTCTTCTAAATTACGGAAAATGATAGAAAAATTGCGGCTTTTTTGGAGAGATCTCCTGGGTATTTGGATTTTATTTCTACCTTGGCTAGCCCTGCTTTCAATCAATTCATGCAAACTTTATTTTTATTGCATAAATCAGGCATCGCCAAGGAGATAAAAGAAAATTTTCTTAGAAAAAATTTCCGAAAAAGTGATTAAATGGTTATTTTTAGGTCTTTTTCTAAATTTCCAGTAATTTAGCCCTAAAAGCACCACTTAAACCTAATTTAGGACAATTTAAACAAAATTTAGGATTAATTTAGCCGAAAATCCTGTTAAAATTGACAATTTATACCATCCTCATATCTCCCTCTGAGCTTGAGACAAAATAACCCCCCCTCTATCCCACCTGAAAACGAAAAGCTTGGCGATGCCTGGCATAAATGAATGCACACAAAAAATCATTTGTAATTCTGACAAATACATTTCTTTTATATTAGTTTTGAACATTTCCTTTATAAATAATAACAATACAATTAAAGGAAATCTTTAAAGTTTTAACTATAATAGTGAATAAAATTCAAACCAAAAAACTTCAAATTCAAATACGGTTTTTATTAAGTGTTTCGAAACACTAAACAAAACTAATTGAAACCGAAACAATTTTTTTTGTTTTCGAACAACAACTTTGACAGTTCCATAAGTCCCGCCTCTATTCTCCCCTATTATTCTTTGGACATACATTTGGAAGGTTTGATAATTGTTTTTTAACCTGACAAATGATGGATGTATTTAGTTTGCCCGTCAACGGCACACCACAAATTATTGACCATTGATTCAATCAACACTAATGACGAGATTATTATCCTTCAGTCAAATATAGTTAAACTGATTTTATAATAATATCATTGAAGTAATTGAAGAGTTGACTTTCGATTTATTCATATAATCTTGAAATTTGTGATCAAAAACCTCTTGAATTGGTTTGAAGTGAGTTTTGTATCACATCCTTTCCGTCTGAACTGTTTCACTCTAATATATCTTTGAATATTAAGTTTAATTAAACTTTCAGATCGTTTCGATAACACTATTTCTAACGAATCTTAATTTTATGTTTTTAGTAAAAGTTTTCCGATCAAAATACTCACCAAAATATTTGTTATGAAATCTAAGTTATAATAATTTCATTCAATTGTCATTCTCTTAATCTATTTCTTAAATTCTATTTGAATTTCGTTGATAAAATTGTGAAAGTTGTAAAAGTTATCAAGCTAAAACTTGATATATAAAAGTTTTGATTTACTTAAAAGTTCTCTTCAAATAATAATAAAATTTTCCATAACTTTATACGAAATTAGTTTTTGTGATATTTTCATATAACAAGTGATCAACAAATCGATTGAATAAATCTTCACATGATTTATCTCTGAAATAAGTAAGTCATGAATTTGTTACTTGCTCCAAAAGCGTAACCAATTAGTTTTGTCATCAATAGCTGTGTCAGAGAAAACTAGTTATTAATATTTATTGACAATTTTTTACTTGGTTTCGAGTCAAACGTTATATCAATTCAGTTTCATTGACGGAAAAATTTCACTCATTTTTCTTAAATGCAAATCAATTATTGAATGAATTATTTTTGAGACATATTTTTGAGATGAGATTTAAGACGAAATTGTTTTCAAAACTTTTTCTTCTTTCAAATAATGAGAACTTTCAAATAAAAGTAATCGATTCACTTATTCTGAGTTTATTTACGGAAAACCATTCAAATCATAGTTTAAAGCTTTTTTTGTGAATTTTCAGATAATGTCTGAAAAGTGCGAAACAGCGGAACAAAAAAGTGATGAAACAATTGAAATCCCAAACGAAGAGAGTGTTTCTCTCAATGAAAAAAATGTCGAAGATTTGGCCCTGGATTTCGGTCAATACGATACAAATATCGTGGAAATGGTAGACACAGAACCGCCATCAAAGTTTACAATTTTTGGATACAGGTTTTCACAAATCAAATGGTCGAACGTCTTATTCCTATCTGTGATGCATGTGCTCGCCTTTTACGGCTACTACCACGCCATTTTCCACCCCGTCCACTTGTTTACTTTCTTTTTTGTGATCAGCCTATCGTCAGCTTCAGGTTTCGGTATGTCAGTCGGTGGCCACCGATATTGGTCTCACCGGACATTCAAAGCGCGGCTTCCGCTTCAAATAATCTTGGCCATACTCCAAACAATGACAGTAAACGGCAGTATTCTGTCCTATTCACGAGATCACCGGAATCACCACAAATGGCCAGCAACTCATGCTGATCCTAAGAACCCAGGCCGTGGTTTTTTCTTCGCTCACATAGGTTGGTGGCTCTTGAAGAAGAGACCCGAAGTTATGGAATACGGCAAAAAAGTACCGACGGATGACCTGACCAAAGACACACTTGTCTACTATCAACACAAGTTCTATATCCCCCTGGTTATCCTTCTCGGGTATATCTTCCCCACTTTCACACCTGTGGTGCTCTGGAATGAGGACCTACTGACTTCATTTTTCGTGTGTTCCTGTCTCCGCACAGTTGTTGTGTTACACCATTTGTTTACCGTCAATAGCGTCGCCCACTTTCTCGGAGATCGGTATTTGCGATAAGATTTTTATTCTTAAATTATATTAATTTTGAAAATTGTTTCGATAAAAACTTTTGTCTAAAATCTGATTCAATCGCTCAGACCTTACGATAGATTTATGAAACCGACAGAAAACAAGATAATAAACTGGATATCAATGGGTGAAGGCAATCACAATTATCACCACACATTTCCATGGGGTAAGCCATCCGATATGACTATCCATTCAAATCTCTATTATCTCTACAATTAGTAAAAGATATGATAATTATTAGTATTCAATAACTGATTTGGTGTTCACTCTTGTCTGACACAATTTCCTCTCACTTTCATATTAGTCTAGTCATAAAACTAATCTTGTCTAATTCTATCAATTGTTTAATTGCATCCTGTCCAGATTATTCAAATAGCGAAAAGACCTGGTATGAAATATTTAACCCAGCCACTTTGTTCATTGACTGCTGCAAATTTGTGGGACTGGCATATGATCTGAAGAAGCCTACGCAAGACACCATCAACTCAGTGGTAGAGAGGAAAGGTCTGCCCGAATATTTCCGATCGGATAAGAAAAGAAACATATATAAAAAGCTCATCCTGGGCGTTGTCGATTGGATCTTTGGAATTTTATTTGCTAAATGGCCCGCCTGGACAATCATCACTCTCAAATATCTTACAGGACAGCAGCTAATCGTTGTCACTGGAACATTCCTCGAGGGTTATTTTTGAACGTTGGAATGGCAGAGCTCTCAATACCATAATAGTAACTGGGAGGATAAATGACTGACTTTGGGTTACCATACAATGTGTGACGTTTAAAATGTTTCTCATAAATTCCAAGAAGTTATCCCCAAAACACCTTTTTTATGACAATCCCTGCATTTAAACGAATTCAAACATTGGAATAAAGTTCTTGCAACTTCTTGCAATCCCTTTTTATATATATATATTTTAATTGATTTTCTGTTAAATTTTATTTATGAGATAATTGATTACCAAATACTCGATTTGAATATATTTTTGTCTCTTAAGCGAGAATTTTGTTCACAAAAAATTACTCATAAGTTTGAAAACAAAATTCAAATTCAAATCTGTCACTAATATTGTGTAACATTGAACTATAAATATTTGATTAGTTCTTTCCATAAGATTTTTATATATTAAGTCATATTTTGCGCATATTTTGTAGATTTTAGAAATGTTTTAATTTAAAGTTTTGAATAAAATATTTATCGGTTTTAATCAATGATTTTTAGATTACATAAAATTTATTTGAAAACTATTTCAATGATAAGTCAAAACATTATTAATTAACGCGTTCTCCAAAATGCTTGTGATTTTCCCCAAAAATATTTAAATAAAAAGAAGGATCCATTTAAATGTTTTTCATCAATGTCAATTACCAAATGGTATCATGGTTGAATACATTTCTATTAAATAATATTCAAAATTATATAATTACTTGTTTAAGAGGCTTCTTTTAAAGAGCTTCTTAGTAAGACATGAAGGGTAATTGTCGATTAAGTTATTTAACTGGATGACCGATGATTTAAATCACGATAAATTTTACTTCTGTCTTAGATTATGTACTATATTTTATAACTAAGGAATTTTTCATTGGGTTTAGTCCTCAATCTTCTGACATAATTTCGAAATTTATTAATTAAATCAATTGAATGAACACTAATCTCTAATATTCACAAATTTTCTCCGATCAAATAAATTATTCAAAATCATTAAACACTTTTAATCGGGTTTAAAAGTCTATAATTTGAGGCCATCAACGCTTTTAATGTCAATAAACACTTTTCCGCCAATTCTTCAGATAATTGACGTATTCATCGATAAAGAAATCATTTTTAAGAAGAATTTTTATTAAATTCAATCAAATATTTTTCAAACTATTGTTGCGTAAATTTTCAAAATGTTTACATCATAAATATTGTGATATGTAATGAATGTGCTTGTTCAATTATTCAAAAAAAATGTTTGATGATGATCATGCAATTGGCAATGATTCATTCAATTTAAAGAGGTGTATATTCATGGGTATATGATTTAAAACGAAAGGTTGTCCGTCCAAAACAGCAAGGCCATGACAAAATTTGATAATTATCGGTTTTAAGCATAAAATGACCCCTAGATAAAATTATGGGTGATAAGCATTTACATATGTTGGCCTCTCCTCAGGAGATACAATTATGTATATTAAATAATTTTCACAAATCAATGACGGTTCTCTCAATATTTCTTCCAATCCTTGATTTTTATTATAAAATCCTTAATTTATTTAATTATCGAAACTTCAAGAATTTGATCAATAATTGAGTTGATTTGGAATCAACCACTGATTAACGACTCTAACTGATCGAAAAGCAATAGAGTTAAAATTATTAGAATTGATATTGTTTGCCAACTCTCAATTGTATTGAAAGGTTTGGGAAAGAATAAGACCATGTTTATCCATTTTATCCAACTTTTCATTGAAAAACACGTTGATAAAATCTATCTTATATCAAATTGATCGAGGAGAGGAGGGTGAGAGACCATGAGTTAAATTGTATGATTAAATTTGAAATAAAACAAAACATTCAAAAAATCAAT
This sequence comes from Oribatida sp., assembly GCA_034697865.1. Taxonomy (NCBI): domain Eukaryota; kingdom Metazoa; phylum Arthropoda; class Arachnida; order Sarcoptiformes; species Oribatida sp. Next base: position 9,263 of record JAQGAR010000105.1, on the reverse strand, counting down.
TAAATTGAAATCTATTGAATTGTCTATCCATAAGTTTTTAAAAATTATAGTTATTATAATACTTATACAAAATTCATCGATGATATTGATATAAGTGATTAAGATGCATGTAATAATTATTATCAAAGTTATTCAGTGGAAAGGTAAAATTTTTCTTTCGATATTTTTTGCACTAAAAGTACTACTTTTCAATCTATAAATTGAATAAATATCATAAAAGTAAATAACCGGCTTTCATATGAAATGATGAATTGTTAGGTCGTTTTTCCCCCTACTTATTCAAATTGTTTTTTAAGACCACAAAAAATAAGAAAATAATCAGAATTTCAAAATATCTATCATTAAGTTTGAGATTAAACTGAGTTAAGTAAATACTACTCACTTTAAACACAATCAAATTCATAGCATTTAATCACAATAAGTGATTTTCAATTTGTTTGAGTGCATGAGTATCAACATCACACTTGATTCAAGTTTGAAAAAAACTTATACATTATTCCATATATAACATACATTTTATAAATGTTTAACCTTGGTTATTACATGATCATATCTCCTTGGTGAAACATCCGAAAAATAATCACAATATTATAAAACCCCAGTATTTGTACTAAGTTTTTTATTTCCTTTATGAAAATGATCGAGATCAGTAATAGTAATGATTATTTTGGATTAATTGTAAAAATTCTCCGCTTCTTTGGTTTGGGTTTCTTCGGATTTTATAACAAAGAATCAAAGCTAAAGATATGGTTACAAATAATCTATCAAATTGTCATTTATTTATACATAATAGCGATGACCTTTCCCTGTGTGACTCAGAATATAATTTGTCTTTGGTTCAATACTCACACCATTACAGCCAATCGCCAAATATTCATACATTTCTTCTGCCGTAATCTCAGTTGTCTTATGTCTGGAATGGTTTACAGTATTAAAGGAAAAGAATTTCAGAAATTCCTCACAGCTTTGAGGAAAACTCGGCAATCAATCGATCCGATGGCTGATCAAAGAAAGGACTCCTTTAAAGTTCTTCGACGGATTATCTATTGCTTCTTCATAGGCACCATATTCTATGACATAGGCTTAACATGCACAATCTATCATCTGAATTACGTGGAAACTCCTATTTCACTGTCAATCACAACAGTGATCGCAGAGATCTATAATCAGCCCATACTTTTCGCCACAGATTTGAATCTGTTTTACTTTGTATTTTATATTAATTTGATTCAACGCTCGTTCAGCACTAAATTGAAGTTAATGTTCCAAACTGTGGTCTCGGAAACGGAGATTCGTCTCATTAGAAGAGAATTCATGAAAATCCAATCTCTTATCGATAATTTATCAAAGATTCTGTCCCCGATGCTTTTGCTCATTTGTGGCGCAATCTTTTTTGATACAATGATTTCTTTTTATTTTATAATCAAGATTATTGAATCAAACAGAATATGGGCGGGTATGTCATATTCAGCGCCTTTTATCGCATTCATATACACTACATTTCGTTTGATTCTAATATCATTTATTAGCGATAGAATCAGTAATGAGGTAAGAATTTGCGAACTTAATCATCAAGTTATATTCTCTTTCAATAAGAATAAACGATTAGTCAATTTGGTCGAAGGCCTGGATAATTGTCACTCTATTAAAAGTGAACTTATGGTCAGTATCTTATGAGTTTGGTCAAAAATGTGTGACAAAAATTTTATTAATTCCTATTCACAGATGATTTCATTGCAACAGACGATGAGATCAAACTCTAAGTGTGTAAACGCTTGCGGACTCTTCTCTATTGGAAAACCACTAATTTTATCGGTAGGCGCTAAGTATAACCAGCAATAATATCAAATTTGATTAATGAAATTGATTAAGTATAAGGTTTACTGTACAACTAATGAACCAAACTCTTTTGAAGTCTCTCTTTATTCAATTGTTTGCTTACATTCAATCAAATCAATTTTTGAAGTGTTTTTATATTGAATTAGATTCTTGGTCTTACATTTTCTTATGGGGTTATTCTCATACAAAGCGACGGAAGTTCTGACGTTTATTCGGTAATAAATGCGACGGAAATCAAATCAATCGCTTAAATGTCAACATTTGTATCATTAAAAAGAAATTTGTTTCAAACGAAAGAAAAAAATGAATTCAATCTATAATTAATTGATTGTTAGTATTATTGAGATATCATTATTTGAAACCCCATTAAACTTGAACTTAATTTTAAAATTAAATTATTATAAATTATTACATAGTTTTCACTTTTTAAGATCATTTTGATGACTCTTTATTGTATCGACAATCCAGTCGACAAACTTGGACACACGTGTAGTTACAGCCATGTCACGGCCACACTTGCCTCGGGTTTTGGTCGAGCCCTTATGTATTCCAATCAACACTGCCTTATTGTTCACATATTGAATGAGAGGAGACCCAGAGTCGCCCTTTTTGTCAAAAACAAGAAGAAAACATTATTTAGTTTGACTCAAATCAGTAAAATGTCGTTTTAATAAAAGGAAGACCATGGTAGATAATCAAATCAATTTGTTAAAACAATAAAGCAAATTAGTTCAGAATAGTCTTTATATCAACCTTGTTTATATAAATTACCTTGCATGTCTGACTTTGGCTTGAGTTGAGACAGGCCATATTATATTTTGGAAAGTATGACAAGCAATTATTGTCAGGTAATAAAGTCATCAAAGATTTCATCAAATTCCTGGCTCTGACTCCTTTATAGTGAATTCTTCCGAACCCCGAATAATAAGCCTTTTCATTGACTTTATTTTGGATGCCTTTCTCCGGCAGACAAATCCCATTCACTCGACTAAAATCGCGTTTTTTCGTCAAATCCAATTTTTTAGTCTTCTTCTGGATGTATACGAGCGCCAAATCGTAAGGACCCGTCAAATCACTCAAATTATACTTTGGATGTAAGTAATACCTGTCCACTCTGTCAATATTACCATTATTAATTTTATTAGAACCCGTTCTCACGTAAAATGTGTCGACTTTTCTATTGCCTCTAAAGTACAGAAATCAATAAATTAGTTGTAATTTGAATTTAAGACCAAATCTTGAGTTAAACTAATTGAGTAAATGAGTTGAGAAAAATCAAATCAAATTATATAATCGTTTTGTATTTCAAGTATATAAACGGTTTAATCTAATTTTGGTCATTCAATGACTCTTTTTAGGAAATCCACTCAATTTAGATAGAAATGTGTCAAATATGCAGATGAGCCTAAAATTTAGACAAGGTTAGTATCAAGGTGCAATCTCAAGAAATTATTTGGAATTGACAATTTTAATTAAATATGATAAAATAATCTTGTCATAAATATTTGATTCTTGTCAATTTGAATTGAACCTCATTCATCTCTAGCACTTATTTGATACTTTGAATTATAAAGAGCGAGAACCTATTGACCTAGACATTAAGGGGACAACCTGAAGCAATGTGCTGCTGTGATGATCCAGTTGGAATTGATGATAGTGCCCGAGCAAAAATGCTTTTTTGTTTTCTTGCTCTGAAAGGATGCCATCCACGGAAACTCGCCGGCGGTGGCGCTCTCGGCATTCATCAGCTTTTGAGACAACTGCCCTCTTTTGAAATGAAGACATCCGACACATTTGGAAAAATAATTCCAATGATTACAATTGAGTCCACAATAAGCATCAGTAATGCCCTCATATGAGCCTATCTTTGCATGATTTGAGTCAAAGGTTTTCATCTGAATTGAGCCTCAAATCAAAAGCAAAGAAAAATATTTGATTATTAATTAAATGTAATATTTGATTTCAAAGGAGAAACAACTAATTAGTTTTGAACTTCACATCAAAATCATAACCGCATTTGAAAATTGAATCACAAAATTGATGTCAAGACTACACAAAACTCACCTAAAATCGAAAGCATAACAAATAGAGTAAACATATCTCTTCACTGACTTAACCGAAGACTCTCTGATTTAAAACCAGATTTTTCCAAAAAACACATTTTTTTATGAAACAATTTATTCAACACTTTTAGCATCCGATTTGAAGTGAAGGACTTTAATGACATAAAACTAATTTTTTCGTGATTTCAAATTTCAAATATATTAATCAATTTTTTTCTGTGGGTTTCTTTCAAATCGGATGCTAAAAGTTATTCAGTTTGAAAAGGAAACCGATCATTAAATTCCAATACTTTATTCATTTTCAATTTGCTCATCAAAACTTGTCTAACGAATTAAATTAATTACAATAATTATGAAAATACTGATAATAATAATAACATTAAAGCAAACGATTAAATCAATTATTTTGATTATCACAATCAGGGGTGGATTCTGCACCATTGAGCTCTACCTTTATTTACTTGAACTTGAACGTTCTACCTTTATTTACTTGAATTTTTAACAATTGAACAAAAAGGTCAATTGAATAAACACTAAAGAATAGTTCAACCTCTGCGGCATGCAATATGATTGTACATGGTTGCATATGACCCATTATATCTATGTTATTCTGCCCATCGCTGTCTCACTTCAACTCGAGACTTTAGAAGAGGAAAATGTAATTCAAGGATAAAATTCTAATCAAAATAAATGAATGAAAAATTCAAAACGACTTAAATTTATTTAAAAATTCAAACAAAGAAACTCTTTTTATTTATTGTGGAAATTATTGGTCAATATTTCTGAAGCGTTGCCTCAAATGTCTTAATCTTAAAGCTTTAAACTTTTGAATTTCAATTTGAATTGACTTTTGATTGATTTAGTGGAAACATATTTTCAAAACGACCAAACACCTATCAAATTCTATAAATCAATTTTGAATTTCAATTAATAATTTCTTTATTTGAAAAAAATCTTCACTCAATAAGACTTATAATTAAAAATCAATAAAAAGAAAGAAAACTTTTTCTACTTTCGATTAATCAAAGGGTTTGTCAAACGATATAATAAATATTGACATTCAGTTATTGAAACATTTGACACATAAAATATAGAGAAAAATAAATATTACAACACTTTTGACATTCAAATCTATTTTTTCATAACCTGATCGAAGAAACTTCTTTTCCAATTGCATTGAGCAGTTTGTTTGCCAAATTGAGCAACGTACTTTCCTCTATTGACACGCCTATAATCCCAATCAGTTTTATTGAGCAGATAGTCTTCGAGTCTCTCATATTGCGGGTTATACTGGGGTTTTATCACAATATCGAAGTCATTTTCATTCCTATTCGTAAAGATACATTAAAGAGTCAAACACCCAGGGTTGAATAAACAAATGTCACCTCCACTGCTCTTCTAACTGTTCGATTCCAGTGATTGACATAATAGTCGTCAACGAGAAACTGGACAGACAGACGTCAAAGTCCTGTATTTTAGGGTAATAAACAATCCATGCCATACACTGTGCGCTCTCATCAGACATCCCGCCCTTAAGACACAAAAAATTGATTAAAACACAGATAAAACCAAACCATTAAAAAACAAGTCTTTTTTCCTAAATAACTATCAAAAAACTAATTCAAACGCTTTAACGAGTATTTGAATTACAGTTTAAGTGTTAATAAATTTTTGAATAACGAGAATAGGAATGAAAACACGTTTTAATTAAATACTAACCAAAACAGTTTGGCTTTGATTTAATGAAGAGAACGTGCATTTAATCCTTAACTGATTGGCGTCACCTAATTTCAAGTCAATTGGCGAAACCACTGTTGTATTTGCCGTCGATTTCATCAGAGTTTTGGAAACTTCACCGAAATTACCGAAACCATTGTTTGAATTTCGAATTTCAACACTCAATTCTTTCAATAAGTTTTTTCTCGAGTAATGAATTACATCCAAAACATTAAAGCCGTCGACAAACAAGTGCTGCAAATTCAAAATTTCTATCAAATATTTTATTAAGTTTATAATTAATTACATTTTGTAAGCATTCCTTATAGCAATTTCCAGTGACTGTCCATTCTTTCATCTTTGGCGGAATAAAAAGCCGATAGTCTGGAACCGAACCGACGACCACAATATCGGCGTCTATTTCTGAATTATATTTGCGAACATATAACTGAAAGCCGGAATAGTCTGCAAACTCTACCATCAAATCTGAATATTTATAGTTAATCTCAAAGAGTAGATATTTTTCGTTCTGTTCGTCGCTATTAATAGGAATTCCCATATTTTTAGGTAAAGAGAAAATGGTTTTATTGATACTATCAGAATCCATCCAAACAGCGAGTAAATTCCAACAATTGTGTCTTTCATTCTCATGATTAGCGACAACTCTGTCCTCAAACCAGGCATTCCTCTCATCAATGCTATCACTGAATGATTCCGAAGACTTTACGCAACGAAATAAATAAATGCTTTGAATGAGTTCGGCGTTTTCTGGTTGTATAACTGCTTTTATCTGAAGCACCAAGATCAAGTAAATACAATTAATTTTTAATTAAACAAAATTAAATAGAAATATTTTGAAGTACCTTGGATATATGTCTTTTTGAATTGAACGGTATTGTGATGAGTCTTCTTGAAGTGTAAGACATTGTTTCATAAGGAATAAATAGCTTAACCGAAACAAATGAACAGTAAGCAAGGTGCTGCTTCATCACCTAAGTGATTTTAAAATAATTTGTCGAAACTCACATTTTTGGAGCCTATGTTCCAAACTTCATAATCATATTCATCCAAATTATTGAAATCGCTCTCAAATTCTTCACATTTAATAAAACCAAATGCAATGAAACACAGAAATATTGCGGAAACAATCATCTTGTTCACACACAAAAAAACAAACTTTTTCACTCTATTTGAAGCATTTAGAAATAATAAATTACTGGACTGAAGTTCAAGTTTGAAATTAGCAATCAATGAATGTTCGATATTTGCCTCGAATCGGAGACTACCCCAAAATTAAGTCCGAAATGTGCTCTAATCTACAAAACCTGTTATAATCAGTAATGCCTTCAATTTTTATACCTTAAAATAAATTAAGATTTTCAGCTTTTATCAGATTTCCTATTATAATACAGGTATGTGCAAGATGTGCTATTTAATAAAAATAGTTTTGCCGTTAAATTTAACTTGAAATGGGTCAAATGTTCATTAAGAAAAATTTTAACCTTGAAAATCTGAAGTTTTCTGAAGTCTGAGTGTTTAGCAAGAAAAATGTTTTAAAATTGAATCCTGCTCATCTCAATTAAATATTAGTTTCGAATTTGATATGAATCTAGATTTTGATTAGAAAAATGACAATTATTTGCCTTAAGATAAGTTGAAAAAAACAAAACAAAAACTGAACCAGTAATTAATTGAAGGCTACAAATGAGCTCAAAACTGTTGATTTCTGTCAAAAGTTATAGACTTCTTACAAATTAATGAAATGATTAATTGATTCTAAAGCTATTGAAAACCAAATATAATGATCTATGATATATGATATATGTATTTTGTTTCCAAGAAAAAATATCAGACAATAAACAAGTACATTTATTTATTCATTATTCATCCTGATAATGATAGAATTGTCCAGTTAATTCTTTAATAGGCATTCTTAAGAGATGTACTTGACATGTACTTGTAACTCAAGCTAAAAAGTTACTTTCAAGAAGAAAAATAATTCAAGCGTTACTATTTAAATTTAACTTTAAATATTACCCTGCTCGTTAGCACTTTTAGTTTAACCTTGGCCGTCTATAAAAACTACAATGAATAACAATAATGAAATTAAAAGAAGAATAAATGAAAATTATTTATTGAGTTTTACTGTGGAAACAATTATGAGAAACAAAGAGTACATTCATTGAAGCATAAAATTTTTGATTATATAAAAAAGCGGCGAATTTTACAATAAATCATAGCTCAGGAGAGATCACACAATTATTAGATTAAACTAAGCTATGGTTAAATTTTTTAAAATGGACACAACTATATTCAAACTGTGTAAGTAATAATATGTTTAAGTTAAATTATATGTTTGGAATTTTAAACACTATATTTTACAAAAAATACAGTTGTATTCATCTCAACCATCACTTATGTCCTGGCTGATTGTGAAATTTCAATGGAAGCGGCAGATAAATGCGGTAAACTTTCTTAGCCTTCTTAGCCCATGCCTATAAACATTATCAGAAAAATCATAAAACAATTATTACGCAAAACAATTAGGTATGAAATCTGTTATCTTCGGTAACAGAGAAGCTGTTCTGCCCACAACTGAGGCCGAATTGGACACTTTGTGCGGGTTAGTCAATTATAAGTCATATAAATCTAAGCTTGAGCATTTTTCATTCATGTCTTTCAAGAAAAGTATAAAATTTGAAATAATTAGTTTTCTTCAATTGATTACATTTCTCGAAAAGCGCTGTCTCTTCATCTGAAGAACTTTTATAATCATTGTTTAATCTTTTCGATAGTCAACTGAATACGAATGTCAAGTGTGTAAAAGACTTCAACGACAAGTGTCTTAAAGGAAGAATTCATTTGGCTATAGATATCGCACTGAATAATGGAAAGCGATTTATCGACAAACGGTGCAATAACCCGAAAGACAGGACAGAATTCCTGACTCACGTCAAATGTATTGTACCCAAAGAGAAAATGGAACCCCTCCATATATGTGCCGATAAACATTTGGTTATGCTGACCAAGCTCAAAGAAATAGCAAAAGACGATAGAGTGAGCGCACTCTGTTGTATATCTCATATATCTCAGAGTTGTTTGCGTGAAAAGTTCAAGGCAAGTTGTAATGAAGACACTCTTAACTACTGGGACGATGCCTGGGATGAATTGGTAAGATTATCAGGATTAAAATTAGTTAGACCAAGAACATCACTCATTTTAATTATAAAATAATGTTTATAGACAAATGAGAACATGCAGTTTTCTTGTGGTGATTTTGACACATTGGCAAAGTGTGAGGCCTCACTCAACCCTGATGCATTAAAGGCCATCAAAGATGTGGCCTCTGCCGACGAAAAGTCAATTCTTGACGCCAAACATAAGTTTAAATCTGAGGTCACCACCGCTGTCGAGTTAATGGAGTTTTTCGACTAATATTTCCAAAAATTCAAAACTAATTACAAGTAATTAAAATTTTTCTTGAAAAAAAAGTTTATAATTATCCAAATGTTATCAACTATAAAAATTGTACTTGCTTATATTCAATTGTTTATCAATAAATTTGATGCTATTATTTGAGTGATTCAATTTTATTTCAATTAAAAACTAATTTAGGATATATTTATCACATTATTCGATAGAAGC
>JAQGAR010000104.1:0-24866 GCA_034697865.1 Oribatida sp. | reverse complement strand
CGTGTCTGAATTTCATCAACTTATGGTTTTAAGGGGCGTATAGTCGGGGAGAGAGAGAGAGAGAGAGAGAGAGAGACCAGAATCAGAGATCAAAGGTTTCGTAAATGAAATTCAAAACTACATTTTGACAGCAGATTATTTGAAAGTCATTCCAAAGGACGAGAAAAGTGGAAAAAACAAGATTTTTTTTTAAACTCTCGAAGAGTACAACAACTTTGAGTTCGAGACAACGTTTGGAATTCAAAAGATTATCTAATATATAAGTAAACATTCTTTTTTTGTTGTTTTTTATTTAAGACAATTTCAACATTCAGTTTAATTGTGAGGCAAATTTCATATTCAATGTGCAAAAATCAATTTTGAATTTCAATAAAAGTGAAGAAAAATAAGATGAGAAAATAAAACATTGATAAAAAATTTCATAATTAATTAAAACCCCTTTGAAAAAAACTCGATATAATGTCTGATATTAATTGAGTCTTCAAGGCATTTGTGGTAAGAAGGGGCGAAAATCGTGAACATTAGGTTAAAAAAGACTAAAAACAAGTCAATAAATTGTCGAAAATCTATTTAAATTTTTGATCAAATTATTGCCAATAATTTATAATTTATTAAAACAAAAATTTAAATCAAATAAAATGTAGTAAACATGGAATCCGTTGCTAAACATCGATCAAAGTATTAGCGCATAAAACGACCATAAAATTTGATTTAAACTCAAATGAATTTACGAAAATTATATTTCAAAAGACAATAAGAATTGAAAGTCAGACAACAAACCGATTAAAATCAAGCGAAAGTCATTAAGATTTAAGCGAAGAATAATTGAAAATCACTTCTCAGGAAATCGTAAGAACGGTTTTATAATCAAATCATTAACTGTTGTATAATCTGAAGGCAACCAAAAAAAAATAAAATAATAATTCACTTATTAATTAAAATACAATAATCTATTGATTCGAAGGACTTTTTAATTCAAAAATAATTGAATGCTTACTAATGCTTACCATTTGATAGTATATAATAATAAAACACAAAATTAAAACCTTATCACGAATTGACTTAAAAGACGATTCACTCAATAATAAAGTGAAGAAAATTATTACAATATCTTAAGTTAATTTATATGTAAGACATATCACAATAAAAAGCGCTATTTCTTTGAAGAAAGTGAAAGCGATGAAAGAAAGAAGTATTCATTCTTTCAATGGAAGGGATTCTTGTTTTGAATATTCAAAGAATTCCTTTAACATTGAATTGATTTTCAATTTTTCTGAAGTCTGACTTCACAGGAAAGTAGTAATAAAAGCAATAATAGATTTAATACAATAAAAAAGAAAATAAAGAAACTAATGGCCAGAAATGAATTGTTTTTTATGAAATACTATACGACACGTACAGAGCCTTGAGTTCGCCAAAAATGACAAATAAATTGAGGCTTCAATTCCTTTATTATAACATAAACTCTTGTAAACTTATAATAATAGTAATAATTATCACTTCGTTTGTTGATATCAAACTAAATAATTGATTTTAATTACGAAGAATATAACCTAAGCTTTTGTTAATTTAATTATAAACTCATTTAAAGGTCGAGAAATCATTTAAGTTCACTGAAGTTCAGAACTAAACTATAATTTAAGAGCAAAATAACAAATCAAAAGTCAAAATTCCATTTAATGTTTGAATGAGCAAAAAATTCTAGTTTTTGCCACTGAAACCAAAACCGATTGTGTGAAACATATTTCAAAATCAGTGAAGACACAAAAGAGAAGTCACGTCAATGGCATAGTCTTCTGGATTCTCACAATTCACAACTTATTTACTGGGAAATCATATCAATAATGAAATGCTTTATGAAACGAACGTATAATTATTTCATACATGAGATTAGGGATCGGAAAGGCTTACAATGAAAACATGTCTAATAGTTTGAGAGCACTGGCAGACAATGATAGGGAAGAAATGCGTTGTGTTATCAGTTTTGCAGAGCTCTTCATCACTGGAAAAGGTAACATCTCTTAATCGCAAACAAAATGCAAATTAAATACAAAATTTCGTATATTTAGGTCTAATTAATGGACAGATCATTGCTCTCATATAAAAGGTGGGCAAAGGGGGAGTGGCGCAACTTTAACGCATGAAAAATAATCATTTTACCAAGTAGAAATAAAGAAAAAGAGAATAAAATGGCAAACACTTACAGATCGTAACCAACGATAAGAAGAATAACGGATTTAAAGATCCAAAGAAAGTCAACTCAATCGAAGAAATCGGCGTCTAATTAGTTGAAACAAAAATTGTAAATAAATTATCAATTGTTTCGATTGCTTTCACTCTTAAATAAAACTAATGTAATTAAAATGTTTTCGGTTTAAACACAAAAACTAATGGCAACACTGAAGACAATATTTATAATTGTTTTGAGAAAAGTCTTTAATAAGATTTTTGTAATTAAATCTTCAGTTCAGTAACTTTTGGTAAATATTAATCATCAGTAAAAATCACAAATTATCCGCAAATACACTGGAATTATGTGAAGATTTTCATAATTTTATTTTTAAAAACAATTGCATTAAATAACAGATAAATAAAGAAAAATCATTTGAAGTCTTCCACAGAAAACCGAATAATGAGTTCTATGAACGAGAGTTTTGGTCAGAAATGAAGAGATGAGATCAACAAAAACAGGTTTCCTCTCAATCAGATGCACGGGATGTAAGGGATCGCACTTTAAGCGTATAAAACGTTACATAACATTGTGATCTCAAATAATTTTTTAAAAAACTATTCACAACAAATGACAAATTATTGATACTTTGCTCAAAATTAATAATAATTATCAAAGAATATAATTTTTAAATATTTAATAAAATTATCAAGATTCATTTATAATTGGCCAATTATATTTGAGCAATGTCTTAAGAATGTAACAGGGTATGCGAATAGTTGAATGGCAATAAAAGTTGAATGCCATGTGACTAAACTTGTTTTTTTTTAAATTTCAGATTCAGGTATTGACAGAAATCTGATCAGTTGTCGGGTCAGTCAATCGCACATAAAGTGAGGCATAAAAGCAAAGCGATGTACAAAACTTACATAAAAGTCGTTCGCAATTATTATTTAGTGTCGAAACCTATGATTCGATTGTCTCACAAATCATAAATCTATCGCAAAACTGGCGATCAGATTAACATTTGTGAGTTCTGAAAATAATACAAACAATACATAAGATTCGTGCCATTCGATTGACTCATATGGAAGGCTCAGCACAACAGAGAGAAAGAGATCAAAACGACTGTCTATTCTTAGAAACATATAATTCCTGCGAAACACCAAAATATTACTCGTGAAGAGGGCAGACATTTGGACCAAAGTTTGAGTCAACTACCCTTTTAGAGGATAATTGTCGGCCTTCTACTCATACCACAAATATTTACTAAACTTTTGCAAATTGTTATGTCTTTGCAATTATCGAGAATTTAAATCTAATTTTAAGTGAAAATAATTTTTTGTTTGTGGGAAACACCGAAAAGTTACTGAAAGAAGTTCAAAACAACTTTAGTATTCAATTGAATAGTTTCTAATGAAATCCTATTAAAATAAGCAATGCTAATTTACGTAATTGTGGGAGCATGTTCAATCAATTCAATTTGAACGCAACACAGTTTCACGCTTTTATTACTTTCTGATCAATAGATCAGAGACTGATAGGTACTAGTATAAGGGTATGAAACCAGGGTTATTTTGTGCCAGCTCAGTGATTATCCAAAGGAAAGCATGGGGGTATATACCTTGGGGAATATAGGGGAGGAATAAAATGGCAGTCCCATATAAAAATGTCAAAATATTTGACTGTCTATTGAGTTTAAGTGATATAAAATAGTGTTTTTAAGCGTTTAAATTGAAATTCATGATTAAAATAGCTGAAAAATTGGCCCTATTTTAGAGTGGAGAGCTCGGGGCAAATTTCAATATCATGGGATTCTGATAATACCCCTTCGAGTTATAGCTCTGATTAAACCCCTAATTGGCTGTTCAGTACAAATACTAATAAAAACGAAATCTAATATAAGCTAAACCACTGTATAATTGATGTCAAGATCATAACGACCGCCTCAAGTGATTCTTGACAACAATCATACGGTAAACCTGGTCTCTTTGCAATCCTGCATATACTTTGTAAATTTTGCCTGCTCACAAAAGTACCTCACTCAACGCACTCTGGGTTCCGGAAGTTTGCAAAAATTCAATGTATAACAGGATAATAATGTTTTGTATACTACATATAACATTGTAAACTTGCAAAAAAAAAGTTTCCTAAAAATAGATTTTAAGTAAAGAAAATTTGAAAACTTTTGTAACTTCCAGTTATGTAGTGGTAGTGGAGTGGCAGTGGAGTGATGGACCCACCCCTTCAAACCATTCAACCATTTTACCGATAACATTGCTTGCTTATTATGTTGATCAAGGTTCCCATAAAGTGTTTACAATAAATGGAATTAGAAATTCTTAACAATTTAATTTTACCGGCTCAAATTGCACCTAGTGAGGTATATTCCCGAGTGAGGGAAGGGATGTCAACAAAGTTTTTCAGGGATTTGAATTGAAATGTGACCAAGAGTGAGTGAGTGAGTGAAATACAAATCCAATTGTGGACATGAGTTCATTGAATTAAACAACTTTTGTGACTCCAATAACCGGTCACTCATTTGATTACAACAGAAATGATTTGAATAAATGTAAACCACATCCAGAGTTTAGAAGGCATTAACTCTTTATTTGGATAATAAACACTTACCTAAGAAACTGGATGTGAACAGATCCAACTCATTAAATAAAAAATGCCATGTCACTTCAGGTGTGACTGATAGGACTGTTAAGCAGGTGTTTCGTATCGATGATACCGTATCACTACTAAACACTATTAAAGCACTACAATAGCCAACAGTTTATTAGCTAACAGTCGATCGCAGACGAGATGTCGCTCTCATATGCCATCACTTGACTCCAGTTTCCAAACTATTCGCACGAATACAACAGCAAAACATTAAGTTTGGTCCGCGACTGCGCACCAAAACCAACAAATTGTTTTCAAAACTTTTCTCAAGTTATGCCAAACAAGAGTGACATCTCTTCTCCCAAGAATATCCTGCGATCAAGCATAACAACTCTCTAAACTAGCTAGTTCTATTTTAAATCAATATGAATCGCTTGCTAGACTTTAAAATAAAATCTACTCAAGCACAAAATCTAAGAAAAACATTAATTTTTTAGCACTAATCTATGTTTGCCCAGGGTAAAAATTTGTATCTATTCGAGTAGTCATAGATTCAGAGTTTGGCAGAGAAAGTGAGGAATACTTTTAAAACAGTGGATTTTCATTATAATTGTGGTTATTGTGAGACACAAATCAATTGGATTTAAAAATGTAATCAAATTTGAAAGACTTGATCGGAGACGAGATGTCGCTCTCGTATGGCATTCCTTGCGCTAAGTTTTCAAAATGATTGGCGCGAATACAATGCGCACAACATTCCAGTCATTTGTCAGACGCTTTCAATGAACTTAAGGCGCGATTTGTTTTCATTGAATCCGCGAAAATCAATGATTAGTTTTGCGCTCATTTTAATCAGTCTTCAGTTAAATTGACTGATATTTTCGTTTAATTTAATCGTATATTATATTTAAGTATAGATTTATATAAAATTCTTAATTTAAATGCTATTTAATGTTAACTAATGGACGCAAATCGGAGGTCAAGTGTTGCGGGCTTTGAGGGCAAAAACTTTTATTTTGATCTTGAAAATTGTCCACTAATCACTCATCAATTAACCAAGTACATCAAACAATTGGGCGGAGTATGTCTTTATTGTCTGATCCGATGATCGGACACTTAATTCGACAAATGTTTTATTGATTTTTCGGTAATTTGTTTATTGAAGGAAATCAAGAGTTTTCTCGACCAGAGAATCAAATATATTATCACAAACCGTCCCAAAGATCAGTGGCCGCCCAAACTTGAGACCAGCGACAAATCGAGATTATCTTTACCCGCAGTGGAAGCGGTCAAAGACCCGTTAATCCAATCGCCGATCAATTTGAACAAAAATTCAAGTTTTGTACGAATTTTTAATTTCTTTCGTTTTTCAAAATTTTTGAGGAATTTATTGAAATTTAAATTATTTGTCTTCAGTCGAGAGGAAAGCTCTTACTGTCGGCCATCGCTAAGTCTCAGCAGTCGTTAACGAAACCCATTCTACCGACCGATGTCTTAGAGAGGAGTCGGTATTGGAATATAACTATTTTAAGAGCCGCCGATGTGTTGGCCTTTTGTCGCCGTCATCTGAGTCCTGTGGTGCCGGACAACTCGGCCGTCACAGCGGCTAAAATCACAAAACTGAGAGGCGCTTACATCAAAGTAGAGGACAGCCGTCAGCAACACAGACCCGTCTATAAAGAGTTCAATGAATGGCCGCATATTAACTTTGAATACCAGGAGCTTATCTGTCCGTTCCTTAAGAAAAAAGTACAAAAAGACAATTTAAACGAAACGATTGAGTCACTCGAAGGACTGGCCGTTAAGAACAGAGTCAATGAGAAACTGTTAGATACAAAGAACACCACAAATAAAAACAACAAAACTGTTATTAACGGCAAACAAAAGTCTTCGCCGAATAATAAACTTATAGTTAAAAAGGATTTAATTAAGAAACGACGGATTCCCGCCTTCTGTGAGATTTGTGGCACAGACTATGAAGACCTGATGGAGGTTTGCCTCACTTTTCTCTTTAATTAGAAGTTCTCTTACAATTAATATTTTGTTTTTTGTCTGAAAAGCATTTGAAGACTGAAACACACGAAACGTTTACTCAAAACGAAGAGAACTATAAAGAGTTGAAAGGAGTCATACAATCACTGCATCCCTTCAATGAGACCAACAATAGTATGAAACGCATTCAATTCGATGCCGGAAGCGATTCAAGTGATGATAGCGATGACGAACGGCCGATAAGCAGTCCTTTCCAGTCGACGCCTAATATGTCAACCATACAGTTATGCGGTTCGAAGCATAAATCGCACTTCCTTTCCATCCACGACCTCTTTGTTACCAAAAGTCCACAACCACTCGAAGATGTGCCCGAAAGACCTGAATCCGAGTGCGGTGTAGGAGAAGGCGAGTCTACAACAGATATAGTATTTATACCGCCTTCGGTGACATCCCCTGACCAGAAAACTGTCCATAAACTCAATAAAATACTGAATAGTCGGTCAGACGATTCAATACGTGATTCGGAACAGAATTCAAACTCAGACACAGTTATGGTTTCCGAAGAATTGTGAATAAAGTATTTTTTAGGTTTAAATTCAATTAAAATCAATCAGTTTTTAAACTCGTTTTTATGAGTCCTTCAGTTTATAACGAATTATATTTTCAATAAAATCATTAATTAATTATTTATTTATTTCTTTCAAATTATAATTTATTTCACAATTTTATAACAATTTTAGTCAAAAATAGGAGAAATTCGGAACAAAAAGAGTGAAAAACTGAATAAATAGAAAATAATTGACCGAAACTTTAGAAATGATAACCAATTAAAATGTGTGAGCGTTTCGACAGACACCACATCCGAGAGCGAACTCTTCACCGGTGGGCGGGTGCTTCACGTGAAGCGGACATTCGTCACCTTCTAGTTGTTTACCTCTGGCACCGGCCGGACATTTGGGAAACTCTTTCAAACTGGTCAACTTCTGGAAGTCGTCGTGACAGGCATTGCAGAAATGAGTGGTTCCGAAGCAGAAGAACACCGCAACTGAACAACAGTACCGACACTTATACTCTAAGAAGTCGGTGCCGTGTTTTGGGCACATCTGAGCGCGCGATACGTCCGAACAGCCGCCGCACACTAACTCTGAGGGGTCATAATTGTCGCCGACTCCCAGCTCAGCGTCACAGCGCGCTTCCCCTCCGTAATAGGCTTTCTTGCATTTGGAACAGACATAATAGGCGTATCTCTCCATCGCATAGTTGGCCGCATCGGTCCGGTTGTGGTGAAGGCCTTCATATTCCAAACGCATTAATGCTTTTCGATGAACGTCTTCGTAGAGGGTTCTGATGGGCAGAAGAATGTCCTCCAGTGATGAGTGTTCGATAGGAGTTTTACATATGGGACAGAATGAAAACGAGAATGTGATTCGCGGACCGGACCATTGGTTTAGTAGAACAGCTTTAGTGCAGTGCTGATGGAAAAGATGTCCGCACTTAAGTTGAACAGCGGGTGCATAGGACAGGGCTTCACAGAAACAAATCATACACATGTCTTCACCGTCTTGTTTAAGTTGAGCGCCACCACATCCCTGAAGACATGGCAAACACTTGGACTCATTGGCGACACCTCCGCACTGATGACCACAAGGCAACTGTTTATTGCAGGCACTCCTCGCATATTCCTGACACTCGACTTCACTGCAAACGTTTCCGATGGCAAGAAGTCCAGTATTACCAGTTGTTCCGCAGAATCGACAGACACCCGTTACGTTCGTCGCAACAGATTTCTGTCCACTGATTGTCGGAATAATCTTAGTTCTTGAGTTCTCTCCCCTGAACTCAACCATAGCTTTGAGAGTCTTAGAGTCGGCCAAAGCCATGACCCAAAACAATTTGGTTCGACCGCAACCCTCGTGCAGATCCACTTTAATCGCTTCCTCTTCTTCTTTGAATATCTTTTAATAAAACCAATCAAAGAGTTAATTGATATAAAAGTGGAACAACAGAAGACTCGAACCTGTCTTTGATGGTTACGGGTTTTGCTGTGCAGATGAAGATATCGGTCGCATTCGGCGCACAAATTACCACAACTATTGCACAGAATTATTGCAGGAGTCTCTCCGTCGTCGTGATTATCACACAAAGGCTGTTCCAAAAAAAGAGTGAACATTAATGAAAACTAAACATATTCTAAAGGAAAGGGTACTGACTCTCGACTGTTGGTTTCCATTTTCTTGATCTCCAGCATTGACCCAATGACTAGAGGAGAGCCGCTCTGCGTGTTCCTGTTCCAACACACACAGTGAGGCTAACGCTAACCAAAGGGTCGGTGTTTTGATACATTCACTCGGTGTTCGATATCGCTCATTAATTCGGGTCAAATTCAGTATATTCTGTGCGATTGCATTCTTTGTGACCACAGCCCAGGACTCAGATAGTTTACCAGCGCTCATGTCTTTCAGTAAAGCAATAATACATTCGGAGAGTTTGCGCGATAGACAGCCTCTAAGCCACCAGCGGTCGCCTAATGGGTCGCGTGGGTGTATTCCAGTGGCCAAAGTGACAGTAGTCATGCCTTTACTGCCTGTGCCCCCAACAGAACCTTTGACTTTTGTCTGAACAGTCAATGCCTTTGCAATACAGGCGAGGAATACGTCGAGAATACCGACGGAATGGATGTCAAACTCTTCCTTATCGTTGGAAACAATGATATCTCGCGGCGGAAGTGAAGGAATTGTAAACATTTTCGCGAAATCCGTTGGTTTTATTTCTGGTAAGACTCGACGCAATAGAGCGCACACTTGTCTCTGGACCCGCGCTGAGCCCGTGTGCAGTAAATTGAATAAATCGAGCAAAAGATCGTTCTGAAGGGCTAAGTATTGTCGACCGACTGACGACCCACTCAGGGCTAACACCATTGACAGCATTTCAAAACAATAGGCATCGGAAGGTATTTCACCGCTAATTGAAACGGATGTCGACTTCGAACAAAGCAGTGCTTCCCATTCGTCGCGTTGTCTGACAGCCTCCACTCGTATGGCCTGAACGATATGAGCGCATACCTAAAGAGAAGGTTTGAGTTGAAGCGATTCATAAATAAACCAAAGACAGACCTGTTTCTGAAGATGAGATAGTTTTCCCGATTGGCTGAACAATATTCCGACCATGTGTTCGCGCAAATCATTAGCGTCACCGCCGGAACCGTCAATCGGTTCGGATGGATTACCAGATATTTCATTCTTAAGACTTTCAGAGTCCGCTTCGCCTGATATGAGTTTACCGAAGACCTGTTCACATCAAATGATTTAAAATCGGAACAAATGTACAGAAGATCAATACCTGAGATGTAAGCAATCGGAAGACCCTCAATGTTTCGGCCTCGCAATTGGTTTGTTGTATTTGAATAGAACTGATGAATAGTTTGGGTTTGTCCTGAGATTTGGCGGCACTCGAACCCAAAACTTTGATTTGTCTTAATCGCAATGTATTGTCGGGTCCTTTGAGTTCTATTTTTATACATTTGAGGGATGACTCCACATATGGAATAACACAATAGAGCCAACCGGCGAACCGATTGTCCACTTCTGAAACTTTGAGTTTAGTTAACTGCGGTTCCAAAGCGTTTGAATCCCCGAATTTGAAGCTCACGTTCGATGTCTTTGAGCCCAAATCGCGGACGTTATCGATATGTAAGTAAACCGATTTTATTATCACATCCTTTACATCATTGCTGTTATTTATTGTAATCACTTTTGTCTTATTCCTGTCCTCATCTCCGCTCTCCCAAAATGTTTCGGTTGAGTTATCAGTGAGACTGGCGATCATCGCCTGACGCGAAGAGGCTTTGATTTCCATTTGATGCGTCAGATCCTGGAAGGCTTCCATCACTGGTTGTATTAAAATTGATTGCTGTGCCTCTTCTGAAAGCGCGCCATTTGTTTCCTCTTCGGTTCGGCCGAAGATTTTGCTGATATTTGAGAAGACGTGGCACTGGTGTAAGAATGAGTGATCTTCGGCCGAGAAGTTTATGCAAAAACAGCGAACAGCGATCTGTTGGAGTGGAGATCCCATCGGCAATAATGGCATCAAATCAGAGACTGTACTCAGGAATGTGTGAAATGCATGAGTTAAGGGTTGCGCCGCCTCTCCGGCTATGCTGAGATCAGCTAACGGGTGCTGACAGACATCTGTCTGATTGTGATAATGGATTTCCACTTCCTCTTTCCTATCTCCAGGACTGCGAGCATTGTTGGCGGCATTGATAGCATTAGCGCTGACCACTCCGTTGGCGTTATCTTCGATTTCGTCCTTTTCTTTAGGTTTGGTTTCAGTTGGAGTCAAAGAATCGACAAAAAACCACATCAAGTCGTGTAAAGCCATCGGTTGGCACACGTTTCTGAGCTGCCAATTGAGTGCCTGTAAGGCGAGTGTCCGACAGGAAGCCTTCCGAAGTGCAGTCTTCATAGCAATCATAAGGCCATACAAGTCGTGCGGATGTAATATGAATGACATAATCGGTCGGTGCATAACCATTTGCTGTTGATTTTCACTTCTGTGCGATGTGGTTGGCTGTCCACCCACACAATCATTAACACACGTCTGCAGCAAATTAATCAGATTTGCTGAGGGCTGGCATAAGAAGGTTGTGCTCGAATTGTCATTACTGATGGCTCTTTTGCGCTGAGCCATAGATACCATTCTATCCTGACTCCAGTCCTGAAGACCTACCGAAACAGATCGATGGAAAGGAGAGCGGGAACCGATTGTCTTTGTTGATTTCGACGAGTGCTCTGACGGCTCGTTTGCATTAAACGCTTCATTGTTTGTTAGAAGATTTGAGGGCCGACCCGTTTGGATGGCGATTATGTCATCTTCTGAGAGGTGCTCTTCGGCCAGTCTTTGATCATAGATTGAGTGATGAATTCCTAGATTTTCTAAACACTGAAAGCTTGTGGTCTGAACTGAGAACTCCATTGATTGCCGAATACGACTCGGGTTAAAGGAATTAGAAAGGGGTCCGATGTCGTTGGCCGGTGCCATTCGCAACAAAAACATTGCATTCTCTTTCATTAACTGATGGATTTCCAACTGATTTGTCGGAGACGAGAGATTTGTTTTGGAGGGTGAGCTCAATGGTAGTGTCTTCAGTTCTGCGGCCGAAAGTTTGCCGTTTTTGGAAGTGTTTCCCCGATTGTGACGCTTTTGAGCTAAATATTTGTCCCGACATTTATCACAAATTAGATACCAATTAGAGCTACCGATACCTCCATCACCGCAATGACCGGCCCAACCACCACAGAAAGAACCAGAACTATTATAACCCTTTCCACCTGCGTGTTCACCACAACCGGGGTGGTTTTTCTTCATATGATGAGTCACTGGATATGAATAACTATTACCACACAACTCACACAAAGAGGAGTGGGATCCTTCTCTGGGATCGATTGGGGGACCGCCATTAGCCATGGCTGCTTCACCGAACAAATTTCCGTGTTGGGCAACAGCACCGAAAAAGCGATGGACAGGTGCATAGGCTTTGGCCATCATATTCGAGGCTAATTCGTTGTACTGTTGTTTTGCAGATTTGTTTCGCGATTTATTTATTTCTTCGGAAACCATTTGAACGATCCGTTGATTATTTTGAATTCTATTAAACATTTGTACCGGAGTTGAAGGCGCCGTCACATTCGATGGAGTCAGAGCTGATGGCGGCTCAACCATTGCATTGAGACAACATTTGGATACCGCTTCCCATAATTTCAAGAGATTCACTAACGTTTCGGGAATCATAGGCCTATCATTGGCCGACTCTTCCGATTGGCTCATCATTTGTTCGCTATTCGGTTCATAAGTATTATTGGCCTCCGTTTGCGGTAAATCTGTTTCTGAGATCACTTTATTCGGTTCGATGTTTGCATTGAGATAACACTCCTGTTGTTGTAAAGCACTTAATTGCGACACTTCTACCGAATGTCGGAATTTTGCCTTTTGTTCTTTAGTGGCGCCCCTACTGTCGCACCGATTGTTTTGCCTGAACTTAACTGTGGTTTCGTTGTAGTTATCACTTTCCAAGGATTTGACCGTCTCTTTGGTCACTTCGGGATTGAATTTGAGATAAGAAGCGGCGGCCAAAGTGTCGTGAAGAATGCCCTCATGCCATATGAAAGCCGCAAACACAGCCCGCAGACATTCGGCAACGCTGTTAGAAATTGCCTCTTTCACTGTCATTAATCGGCCATTAGTTCCAACCGATTGAGTGCTGGAACAGGGATTAGGTGTCGGGGAAAGGATTCGTTCTCTCTTCAACCGGTTTTGACGAGAATTTCGGGACTCTTTTCCATTACGCGATGACTTGAGGGATGTGTTAGGCGATAGAGTCTGTGGCGTCGGTCGGGTTCGACTGGGTTTGATCTCTTCGTTGATTTTGAACTGAAGAAAATGGGGAGGAATGAGCAGACTTTCTTCCGGAGGACTCGTTTGTGTGGCTTTTTGTGCGCATGACTTGGAAGTGTCCGTAGAATCGCAGACCTCTTTGTCGAAACTGGTATCACAATTGGGTTCACCCAAACTGGTGTTCAACGACTGCCTAATAGGAATAGCGGTCGTTGTATGGCGTCGAGTGCTTCCAATTGATACGTTTGGCGAAGAACTTCTCGATGTATTTGGAGTACGTCTTAAAGGAGGTGTTGTTGAAGGAGAAGGAGAGGGATCACAGCTCATAGCTTTGACTAATTCTTTTACACTAATTCCCGATAATTCTGGAGGGGGTTCTCGCCCTGGACTACCGGATGCGCACATCTTTACTGAAGAGGAAATTTTTACTTCGGGTTCGATGAGAAATTTCTTCTGAAGCGCTGCCACTCGACTTCCAGTTGTGGTGAGACTAGAAGTAGAGTTAGTCATACTCTCACAAAGAGAATCGGCATCTGTTTTCTCGAATTCGGCGAATGTGTTGCCAAACATAGAGGGAGAGGCCATCACACTGTCAGCAGTTATTGACTCGACTTCGGACTCACTCGCGAACGACTGACTAATACTCGTTTGATCTCTCAATGAAGACAAGGATTTCTCCAAACAAATAGACTGAGACATAGCACAGGCATTACTATTAGAAGGCGATGACCTGTCCTCTAGAGATAGACTACTGAATGGATTTGAAGGCAAACCATTGTATTTTGGAACTGATTTTGGATTAGAGTGATTAAATTGAAACACTTTGTTCTCATTGTCCTCTTCGTCAGTGATGTGCATGACTTCTGTCTCGTGTTGCAGATAAGTGACGTCATTGACAGTGCGGGACAGAGTCCAGGCCTCGCCATCAGTGTTGAAACAGTATCTCTTCATACTTTCGTCGTCGAGTCTGAGCCAAGTTCCCGATGAGTTGGTTGTGTCGGCCACAATACCCACGACGTTCCCCAATACAACCATTCCGACAGGCGGTGAACGGAGATGTGGTTTACTTCGGATATTATGACCCGAAACACCGCACTTCACGACGTGATAATAACCGGGAAATTCTATTCGTTTAGTGAAATCTTTGGGTTTCTTCTTCTTTAGTGCCATCGAATCGATGGACAGTTTTCGTTCGTGCGATGACTCACTGTTTGGTCCGTTATTCATGACTATAGGCTTCGGTTCTCCGATAGGAACCAACAAAGTTTTACCTAAATGTTGGTTATATTGGAGGGCCCAGCCCTCTATGTTATGCTGTGCTGTCGATGTGTTGCAGTATTTCCGAATGCTTTCTGGACTGAGTCGGACCCAAACGCCGTCGTCATTATGTGACTCTTCAGTTATAGTTATTACTCCATTGACTTCAATTATACCGATCTGTTCCGACTGTAGTGATGGAAGGGAACGTATTCTAAGACCAGCGCTGTTTCGAACCACAAACTTTCGAGTTCGCGATGGAAGAGATTTTTTATTAGCTCTGTTCGACAAGTGCTGTATTTGGGGTAAAGACACTCCTTTTGGAGGCTCTCCAACTTGAACTGATTGGCAGGTATTGACAGCCACTCCATCGACAGTAATCTTCAACTGATACCAACCACTAGAGCCGGGCGTCCAATTGGCGGTATAAGTGCCGTCATTATTGCTACGGACGAGCATTGTTTCGATGGTCGGTCGACACACTGGGGTTACATACCGGAGCTCTTCAAAAGAGTAGTTCTCGAACTGTCTCATCATGGTGATGGCGTGGTAGAAGACTTTGTCTTTGGCTGTTATGGTGTACTGAACATTATTTGGGGGCAATGGCACACATAGATCTCCCTGTGAAGACTCGCCATTCATTTGTTTGCTTTGAGTATTGGATTTAAAGGGTTGAGCGCTGACTTCAACCTTAAGATTGGGAACATTGACTATATTGCCGTATTGGTCGCGAGTAATCACTGTTATGACTGTAGGCCACCCGCACTGCAGCTCTTGGTCTGTACCACAACTACAGTGGACTTCGCATTGGTTCGGATCTATAAATGATTCGCATTGAAACCATTTTGCGAGTCGAGCGCCAGAAGTTCCAGGAGTTAGGGAACAAAAATCTTTAAGGAAAGGATGTTCATTGGCCAGAGGAACAGTGCCTTCAATAGCTTCTGTTGCTGTCATAGGGTGTGCGAGAGCCAAACCTCTGCTCAGCAAATTGGGATGCGTTTCAAACACTTGAAGGGCTGACTCGTAGTTGACTTCTGCTTCCGATGGCATTTGCGGCAAAACTAAGTTCTTCTTCAAAAGCGTTTTTATGCAAATTCCCGACAAATAAGACAACTCTTGTTCTAAATACTGAAGACCAAGGTATTGACCCTCAGTTATTGGGTTTTCATAACCAATCACTTGTGCTCTGAATCCATAGTAAAGAGATTTGTCTTCCTTTACATAATCCGAAGCCGTTTCTAAAGAGAAGATGAGTTCATTTCCCGGAACCAAAATAGAATCCGTTGGCCAACACCTGGACTTTCCGCTGAACTTCTTAAGTATTGGCCAAAGAGTTTTATTGCTTTCAAGAAGTTGAATGGCTTTTGAAGACTCCCAACATTTTGTTTGACGGTATTCCGGAATATAAATCTGAAGCATGTCTTCCGGCTGAGCGGTTGCACAACGACTGTCGAAGTCAATGCACATCCATCTGACTGTGGGCGCAAATTTAACCGAATAGTTGCAAACTGTGGCTGATTTATAGGGATGATCACTCTCTATTGTCACGTAATGTCGGGATGTGGTTATTGTAGGACTGGTTTGTGGTAATGGAGATAATGAACGACTGGGAAGTGTATAGTCGTTTGATTTGTTGAGATATACGACTAATGGCAACAATTGTCTGACCATTGATAGAATTTGTGTCGCATTCTTAGAGTCCGATGAAGCGATTGGCGCCATATGAGCCAAAACTGATGGCAATAACTTCTTAATCAAAAGCGAGGTCGAGATCTTCCAAATCAGATCAAATGAGGCGCAGTCCTGTGCCTGAAGTAACAGATCAATTGTCAAACCGATTACACTCTCACTGATAGCGATTGAGTTCTTTCGCGGAATTTCTTCATTTATAGGAAAATGATTGGACTCTGAAGAGAAGGACTGCGGCGCAGAATAATATAATATCTAAAAAGAAGTTCTTCAGTTAATTAATTGTTTTGTTATTAGCAGTGTCTCACTTGTGGTATCTGTCCTCGAGTGTGATTTGTACCGTTGAAGCTCAGGGAACAGTCACTAAATGTGAATGTTGTATTGTCAGGTCCTCTGATATGTGTGAGACCGGCGTCTCCGTTGTTAGTGCGAGGGCCGTGGTTTTTCAGACGAATGGCATACTAAATCAGACTATATTAATACAAAGGGAAAGCCATAAACAAAGTTAAACTTACTTTGACATTGACTGCAATGAGCACAGGTCTATCAAATTTGAGTTCACAGACATCATTGGTCTTGTCTTCGAAAGAGTACGACCCCTTTGCCATCTCAATTGCACGCCATGGATGTGACTGTTGGTCACGCGTTATGGTTCTATCTTCAGCTGCCTGTGCTCCGCCATAGTCAAGAAGTTCTAACTCGTAGTGCCATTCCTGCCCAATACCCCCATAAACAGTGATGCCAGCGATCGAAATACCAGATCTATCCACTGAAAAACATATGGCATCGGGAGAACCATTACCCGTATTCCATGTCCTGTTCTGTGAGACCCGCGAAAATCTGGACGGAGTTATGTGGAGCTGTTGTCCACTCATCATTTGCGAGTCATATCCTATACCAGTGACCTGAGCCACCAGTTCTGACATTATGGTTGTAATCAAATTACAAGAGTTTTCCACTAATTGTATCGAATAACTGTTCTCTAATTCGAAGGCATTTTCAATCTCTTCGGATGCGTTGGCGCTGTTCTCTAATTCGAGGCAATATCTGATCGGTTGTCCAATTATTTTCAATAAATTATTAAATATATCACGAAATGAACACTCAGTTCCAGAATGACAGCCCTCTTCGTCTGTCCTCTCCTGTATTTTATCGCTGAGTATTGAGTGCTGATAAGTACCTAAATCTGAACACAGAATAAATCGTATCAGAAGAATTTACGTCCGAAAAATTGGTGACAATTGTCTTAAAGTTATGTATGAGAGTCAGATCAGAGGTTGTCAACAAATAAAACAATTATAGAATGAAAACCATACCTGAATTAGGACTCTGGAGATCCGAAGGACTTTGAAGGTTATATACATCCAAACCATTCATTATGGGAAAGGTCTGTGTCAACCGAAGCCAAGGACGGCATAAGGCAGCCAACATTGCGGACAAAAGATAGACGGAACGAGAAGGTGGCAAATGGTGGTCATTGAGCAGAAGGTCACATAAACCTCTCCAACGCAATGAACTGTTCGGATAGAAAGAGTGGTAACAGGAAAGGAATGTTTCATGACTTTCATCCATAATCTGTGATATAAATGTATTAACTTCGCCGGTGAACGAGTGGTTGCGCGGCGGAGAGTCGGGTGGATCGGACAGAATGTGTTTTAGAAGAGTTCGCACATCATATATGCATTCGGCGAGTCGTAAAGAGTCATTGGTCTGAGTTATGGCTTTGGGCTCAGTCTGTCTGTTCGGATAGATTTCATTGATATAGACTTTAAGCAAATGAAGTGAAGCGCAACAAATATAAGTTAAATGTCTTAATTCGATTAGATTTGTGTTCAAAGCACTGCCAGTCTCTGTGTTACCAGTGTTTATATCCGACAGAATGTCTTTGAATGACTTCCAACTCCATCCCAAAAGCTTAAGAAGTGATTGAAAACAATTGGCGTTCACTGAAAGAGAGAACTCTTTGCCAATTATACAAATTGGTTCTTCGTATAGACTGTTGTAATCGTTTCTATTCATCACATGACTCGAAGAATCACTTCCTGAAGAAATCACTTTATATAAGAGTTGCGGTATTTGTCCGGCGTTGACATCTGTTCCATTATTAGACTTCTTCGAACTCTTGAAGTAAAAGATGACCTGATCTTCAGTATTGACCACCGATTGGCCGCTTGAGCCACAATCACTACTGGGACCTGAAATGCGAGCCCATGCCACGTACCATCGGTTAGCCTGAAGAGGAATGGGCTCATCGAAGACAATTGGATACTTCTGACGAGCAGCGCATTCAAATGGGATTTCATCGGTTTCGGCTAAAATCTCTCCGTCGCCCTCCTGTTCGCCGCCATCGGATCCAATATCAAATAATTTAAGTTTTGCCGTATATTCACCGCGACCTCCAAACAAACCGAAGCCTCCGAGTAATACGTCGTTATCAGCCATGAATCGAATCGCTTCGATTGAATGACTGGAAAAGCCCCAACCTATTAGAGATTGATGATGATCAATTTTTAAGATGAATGAGTCAAATTTTTATCAAAAGGTTATGATTACCGCCGCCGTGGCTCTCGAATCGACAAACAGACGAATAGTCATCTTTGTTCAGAGATTTGGTTATCTGATTCTTGGTCTGATCGTCCTCTCGAATAGTCCAGCCTTTGGTAAAACAGATGATTAGAATTTTTAAACAGATTTAAGCTAAAAGACAGACCCATTTGATTGGCTGTTGTGAGTGTGTCCAAAGTGCACAAAAGGTTTAGAGCAGCGGTTGACCTGTTCACTGGTGTTCCTGATTTTTGTGGAAGAGCTAACTCTGGCAGTAATATTGATGTCAATGCGAGCGAATGGTTCGGGATTTTAGTTTCGGCGTATATCAGATTATATCGATTGAAAGAATGGCTCTTCGAGTCATAAGTCCAGAGCACGTCATAAAAGTTGTCCAAACAAATCGCTGAGAAGTTCGATAACTCCAACTGATCTGAACTGTTAAATGACTTACAGGTGCCGTCAGACCTACTAATGACTAGAGAGTGAAACTGGCGTTCAATTGACTCATATCTCGAGTCTTTGGCGGCGCCCGACTTCTCGTTATTTGAAGGGATTATTGCAATACAGCGCCGGTTGGCTATCACTCGGGCGGAAGACAGTGACAGTGGATTAATGAGTGATTCGTCGAATTTTATGAATGTGTGGTCACCCGAAGCGGATATGAAGGTAGACTTACGTCCGAATTGTTGCCCGATATTTGGGATCGGCGCTGGTATTGCATTCCAGGAAAAGTCAATAGCAGATGGATTTCGACCCAACTGTCCCTTTTGGTTACTGCCAAACGTATAGACCTGACCGGTTGAGGTCAACAAAACTGTATGATTGCTTCCCGCGGCTATTTGGACGACATTCGCGTTAATCAATACTTTTGTGGGCACTTCTCTTATGGCGAAGTCGTTGTGTCCGAGTTGTCCGAATTGATTGCTTCCGAATGTGAACACATCTCCCGAAGAATTCAATAGCACTGAGTGGTGGAGTCCACACGCGATCTGTATTATACGACTGGAAATATTGATTTTGGTTGGCGGCAATTGAGTAAGTTTTGATGCCTCGCCATCACTCCCCGCGTCAGACATATCAATGTTTAGTACATTAGACACTGCTTTGTCGACTAGTTCTATGTGTGGTCCTCCATTCTCACCCATTTGGTCCTGTGCTCTGCCTGCACCCAAAAGATTGCGATATGATTTGTGTCGAAGACGTCTTCCGAGAACATCGATTCCTATTCTGCGCCTTTCAGTGCGAGTGTTGAGTGCAGCCCTTATTGCCGCGCGACTGAATGGTGGCTCTTCATAGACATGTACCTCATTAGCTGCCCCATATCTATCAACGGGCTGCCCCACAACCATTCCGGGGTCTACCATTGCAAACGCAGCGGAAATTCTTTGCAGTTCATCGTTGATTGGATCACCATAATTGAGTTGTTGTGCGGCGTTGAAAGCCATTTGATTCAATGGCATCATTGAGGGCTCAATGTTCTCATTGGCTGCAAACGGCTCTTTAGGGACGGCCTCACACGCACGACAACAGCCACAATCAGCACAACCCGCATCTCCAGCGCCACAACCGCAGGACATACCAGGATTTCGTTCAGATTTGCCACTAGCGATGCAACCGGTGCCATATCCTGTGCATTCACCGCAAATGGTGCAGATCATGCACTGGTCATACCTCCATCTGTGTTGACCCAAAGCACACAGCGGTTCAGTTATGTCTTCTGTCACATCAATCTGTTGTTCGGAATTTCTTTCGTCCATATCTTCGTTTGGAATCTCTTTATTTGTTGAGGTCTGCATTAGATCGAGACCGCACTGACCCTTATTAGAGATGCCAAATGTGTAGACGTGTCCCTTATTGGTCAGTGCAAGAATATGTGCCTTTCCAATGGCCACCTGTGATATGACTACATTTTTAAGGGATATCACTAAACCAGTATTCCTGTCCACATGATGTGCGTCTTTCCCGAACAGATAGAGTTCGCCGTTTTTAGTTACGACAGCAGTGGACCCGTGATTACAAGCACTGAATTCAATTGACTTGCCCTCCATTTTAATCATTTTCTTTGGTTTACCGGCTTTGGGTTGGCGGCGACTCTTAGTCTGTTCTCCGTCTTCGCCTCTTTTGGCCACACCCACAAAGAATACAGAACCGTCTTCTGAGACTAGGAGTGCGTGTGAGCCGTCGTGTCCAACAGAGATGTGTTCGATCTTCGGTGACTTAGTTATTGGCAGTTCAGACCACTTGCCGTATGTAACAGCACTCTGTTTAATACCCAGACTTTGAGCCTTTCCGGTGTAATATACTTTCCCGGAAAAGGTTCGAATGAGTGCAAAGTCTTTTCCACAACAGATCTGAACGATATCTTCAGCTTCGATGGCATCGATTGTTCGGAGGAGCTGTTGTTGTTTAGGCTGCTGCTCATTGCGCACAACCGGCTGCTCAAAAATAGCTGATCCAACACCTCCGCACACATTCAGACACTTATGGGAGAGTTTGATTGTCAACTCTTGACTCACACTCATTGCGTTAGAGGACGGGTTGTTCGGCGGCTTTAAAGTACTGATTAGAAAACAATCGTCTTTTGTGGCCGTAATTAAAATAAGACTCTCGTTGTCTGAAGCACAAACACTGGGACCCAATTGGGGAACTCCTAACGTCACTTTACCCACTTCTTTGAGACTATTCTTATCCAAACGGATCAGTTCATTGTGAGTCCAATTATTGGTCTGAAGGAATAGACTGTCGCCGACGTATCCGATCCAACCTATGAGCCCGCTTTGAGTCTTATGCGAACCGATGCTATTGCTGTGAACCACCTGTCCCTTAACAGTCCCACAATATCCCGAACCAATTTTGTGTATTTGATTCCCAGAATAAAGATATAGATATTTGCCATCGAATGCAAGGGAAGACTGTTTGAAGTATTTACTCAGATCTGTGGCAATCCTTACATTGAATGTGTCGCACAGGGCGTTCGCACAGAAGCCATGTGTCACCCAATCTGGACGCTTGGTTTTGCCTAACAGTACGCAGTGGACAGATCTCTGCAGTGATATCAAAATATTGGGCGTTTCGATGGCGTCGTTGTCGAGTGTGAGTTGAGGACTGGTCAGGAGTGCAGTGATAGCTGTCAGTGTTTTGTCGGTGTCTCCTCTGGCTGTCACTAAACTAAGAAGTGCTGAACACGCGTATGACTTGAGCTCAACAAATGTCTGGTTGTTTGACACTGAAGTGGATGTCGAGGGCTGTGACGTCTCAGTGCTCTCCTGATATGTCGACTGAGAAGACGCCAATTCCAGCAGTAAATCGAATAAAGGGTTTATCACATCTGACGGTTCGTCTGAAGAGATCACCAGTTAATCAAACCATCCGAAATCATAGCGAAATCACTTACTTTTGAGTCCCTCCGGAAGCTGTCCCTGAAGTGCATTAAGAAGTGCCTGAAGTGCTCGAATGCAAAGCGAGGGCAGACAAATGCGTGACTCCCGGATCAGCTCAAAAGCAACGCTAAGACCCAAACCGACTACTTTTGGAACCTTAAAAATCAAACAAAACATAAGAATAGTTTTCATAACTAATCGAAAAATAAGTTTTTGGAATCAATAGATTTTTATTAGAGGAATAAAGGGATTAAGAGTTGATAGAGACCTTCATCACAGATTCTTTGAACTTATTATCATTGGATTCCTCTTCGCTTTCGTTGTCTGTGTTTGAAATGCGACCAAACGTTGAATTAAAAACAAGTGACGAGTCTTTGAGCTGTTTTTGCAGAACTGAGTGACGAATGGCTGCGAAGACACTGAATTCCGAAGCGTTTGACTTAAGTTCGATGAATGGCGTCTCATTCGACTGACTCGGATGGGACTGACTGTTGGTTAGTGAGGCGATGGGTTGCCGGCAGTTGTTTTTGTCGAGCATTTGCCGGAGTATTCCCGAAGCGATTTCCCGCATCTCTCGAGACATCGACTGTTTTCGTCGGTTCTTATGTTTTGAGGCTTTGGGCGACCGTTCGGCCGATTTCTTCATCAAATCGGGTCCGCCCGACGGCCGAAACAACTCATGAAATTCCAATTCAAGCATTTTATTACTTAAATAAATAAATTAAATGAGTTTTAAACAAATAATTTTTTGTCGACATTTGAATCGCAAAACAATTTTTTGCACAAAAATTCCAAATAAACTCTTTCTTCAAATTGACTTTACTTCAAATCGATGGCATAGTTTGCAAAAGTGGTCTCTATTTTGCCATTAATTAGAAGAATTGCAAAACTAATTAATTAATTAAATAACTAATAAATTAAATGAAATAAATGATTGAAATGTGTTCGTCGTTAGAGTCGAGTAATAATTGAGTCATTCATTCATTGCTCGCAAAGTGTTATTCAATTCAATGTAAACATAGAGTAACCGATCGTTTGATGCGTTTAACACATGATGTCATCACTGAACTGAACGCTGCTTTCTCTCGTGCTGTCCCGTCAAGAGGTCAGTCACCTGCACTACCTTTACCCTTTACCCAGCTGTATTCTCTATCAATGAAAGCTGTTAGAGTGACTAGTGGCTGTTCTTGTAATATTTCCATTGATTATTTAAAGTAAACTTGTCAAAGTCATTGTTTTGAAAGAGGTCAAGTTCAATTGAGAAATAAAACTCTAGAACTTGACACTTTTATTGAGAATTTTAGAAACTCGTTAGTTTCGTCTAATTTGGGTTAATATTAATAAGTGGCGATACGTTCTAGGTATTATTCAAAGTGAATAATAACATTTAGCTTTTGGAAATTTTTGTATTTTTATTTAAAAGATTGACATTTCTATTATTTTGACAATTTACGAAAAAAATATTTGCTAATCACTGAATAGTTTGATTAATCATTTCTGAACTGCATTTCATTCTTACAAATGGTTACGACATCTTTCAATTTTAGTCTTCATTCAAAATTTTTATCTGTCACTACAGGCATTTAAATTGGCAAGGCGCAAATTATAATTAACCCTATACATTTATAAGAGCAATTTCTTTAAAATAATTTTAAAATAGGATTGTCGGTATTCTCTTGTTAGATTTATTTGACTAATGATAAATTTTTTCGCTTTCTATTGGATGCAAATCATAAACAATGCAAAGATTGCGTAAATCCATTAATTTTTTTATACCAAAAACATCGAATCGACGATCATTTGAAGCCACACATTAACACAAGTCTTAAGTAGGTCTTGGTCTTCGATCTCAGGGGGATTCAGGACTCCACTTCAGAGGGGTCGGGTAGGGGATGAAATAAAATCCCATAAGTCTCATAAATAATGAAATCAAACTTTCTGTTAATTTACAATTAATTATTTCTTAAAAGGACACTGGCGCAAAACTTTTATAGTGATTAGAATAAGAATTTGAAATTGAAATTGTAAGAGCTAAAATAAACTTGCTCAAATTGAATTGAATATTTGTTAAATAATTGCTTTATTTGGTGGCTCAAAATAATTATAGAAATGGTTTTACTATAACGAAAACCAAGAAAATTATTTGATATTTACATAAAAACATAAAATGATGTATAGTAATAAACTGTTTTGGCATGTTTTTTCCAATACCATTATTTCATTTGTCATCAAACTATTCTCGCTCATCAATGATTGGGAATATGGTTCAAGACCAGTTACTGGTTACTGTATCAAAATACTGTATAAAACTTAATGGAATTTTAGCATGCTTATGATCTATTTGATCACACTAGGAAGAGTTCCTGCAAATTCTAAATAATGAAGTTTTCAAATCTGGAATTTCAGAAGTTTGAAACAAGCAAACTATGACTAACCAACGTAACTACAGAAAATAGAGTAAAAATCAGAAATCAGAGAAATTTCAAAGAAAAATCTGAGCATTATATTAAACAACTTGTTGTAATTTGTATGTTTCTTTATGTTAACTTTAAAATTCTGATTCATACTTGACTTACTGATAAAGTCCTTTATTCCTTTCCTTATCTTTTCTTTTGCCTTTGTATTATTCAGTATTATTCACTGAATAATACGTTTTTTTCCTCTGCACTGTTAACGGTATGTAAAGTAGGTGTTGCTTTCATCTAGATAGCTCTAAATCAGCTTAAGACAAAGTAAATTAGTGTCTAAATCATAATTTTATCCATTTTAGACTTTTAGACATTTATTCAGGAATAGCCAAGGGGTAAATTTAATTTAAAAATCAGCAT
>JAQGAR010000103.1:0-24908 GCA_034697865.1 Oribatida sp. | reverse complement strand
ACAAAACCTACAAAATCTGTACTGAATTTTATTGAGTTATTGTTTAGCATTATATAAGACCACAATCTGTTTACTCATTCGCTTATATTGTCATAAACTATAATAAATGGAATTGTTTTGAAATTTTTCAAATAAAACGACAAAATATATAGTTTTTGAATGAATAATAACCAGAAGAAAGCGATACTCCGGAGCTCTTAGGATCGGATTTTGCCGTTTTCTAAATTGATTGCAAACATTCGCCGAAAATATGGATTTAGAGCTTAGTTTCAAACTAAAGACCAAATAAACTAAATATAAATCAGAAGACAATAAATCCAAACAAACTAAAGACCAAAAAAAATATTTTGATTTATTTGCAAAAAAGAAAAGAAAAGAATAAATAAATTTCTTTATCGACAAATGTCTTATCAAAAGCTCAAGAATTCTGAAAAATTCGTTTCCATTGAATAAAACAAAGAATTTTTCGATAAAAGCATTGCTTTTAGTTATGATTTGCGCTAATATTTAGGTAGAAATCAATTTGAGACATGAACTCAAGCATTAAATGAAAAGATGAGTCCATGTTTTGATTGACTTCCTTTTGCAATACCATTGAAGAGTAGAAAAACTGACTTATAGTTAGTCGAAAGACAAGAACAGACACAACGGGAAGAATAAGGGATCGAATTCATCCATTAATTGAACGTTTAATCCGATAATGCATTAAAAGGAATCGCATTTATTTAATATAAAAACATTGAACTCAAATCACTGAACAAAACATATAAAAAGGAAATTCATTGCCAGTGATTGGACTCTGCTTTTAGTTTAATATAAATAACATCATATTTATTAGGAATATAACAATTGATGTCACATCCAATTTATGAATCATTTCAGCCAATTATACCCAGAATTGTCTTTCCTTTTGGCCTTTGGCTTCGCTTATCAATTGCAGACCAAATCGTATTTTCTGTTCACAAGTAATGAAAGTTAGGCTTAGATTTAAATGTCAGAAAAGTCATCAATGATTTGTCACTGAATTTAAGGCCATATATCCAACAAATTGAGTGTAAAATATAATATGATTTAGAATTCTCATCTCTTTACAAAACATTGGCAAGGCCTCTTTCATCAAAGCTTAATTGGCTGATCATAGAAAATATTAGATTTGTTAGACTCCCAAGGAGGAAACATAAAATCCTTCCCGGTTGCGAAAAAAAAACTGAAAACCCCTTTGTGGCCCTCGAGGTACCCACTAGTTCTGCCGTTTTCATTAATTTCGACTAAAATTGCCTGAACTGGATTTAAACCAGATTTATTGGCCGGTAATTGGCCAAAATAGTAACCTGTTATTACCTTTATTTGGCAAAATCTTGGAAAATCCCTCTTGATAAGGGTAGAAGCTCAAAGCTCCTTGATTTGTTATATCAAAAGTAAGTTTTTGTCGATTTTCAGTTAAATGATGTTCTTTAAGATCTTGCTCATCTCAACTGATGTTTTGAGATGCCCTCGAAGTATAAGTTCAATAGAATGTTCTATAGAATCTTTTTTCTTATTTAATTCTGTTATCTTTATTGGTCTGAAATGAGATGAGAAAAGTTTTGATTCTATTTTTATTCAATTCTTTATAATTTTCTCTCAGCGTTTAAAATACGAGAACTTCTTATGAAAAATAAGACAAATCAATGAAAATACATTTGAATTTATAATTTAATAAAAATTTATGCAAATAATGCTTTTTCATAGAGAAATGTAATTCCATTTGGGATTCCTTTATATGAATTTTAATTTATTCGTAAAAATAACGAAAATTATTCGAAAGACTAATTCAAATTCATTTTGATATTTCAACTCTAATCTCGAAAAATATTTGTCTTCTGTTTATTGAATCAAAGAATTTTATTTAATTTTCACTGACTTTTAGAAAAGTTCTGTTTTTTATTTTTGGGTTTAATTATTTTAAACGAAATATTTTGTACTGATTGCAATCAATTATTTATTGATGATGGTCAAGGTGGTCTTAGTTTTATGAAGTGACCATTTTATTAGAAGTAAAATCAATATTTTGCTTACAAAGAATGAAAAAAAAATAATTCGAAAAGATAACGATGTGTTTAACTCACATTTATTTGTGCAAATAAAAGAGATTGATCATTTTTATTTAAGATTATTTATAACATATATTATATAATATAAATAAATGCAAAGAATTTCAGTTTTTATTAATTATTTGGTTTATATTCGTCTATTTTAAACTAGATGAACCCTCAAAGTTTGATCACATATGTATATCAGTAATTTTAGATTTTATAAACTAACCTTGAGCTTAACGAATATTTTTATGTGACTAAACTAAAAGTTATGACCCAAGAGGCAATTATAATGTTTGATGTGATACAAATATAAAATAGATTGTTATATGAACTATAAAATTAAGAATTTTATTCTCGCAAAAAGTAAAATACAAAATATTACACATTTTTTGGTGAAATTTATTAAGAATTCTAATTTGAATGCCTATAAAATCGGCAAAAATTAAATGAAGCCTAAAATCATATTAAAACTTAGCGTATTATAGCAATGACTGTGCAATGAAAGTAATGCCAATAATGATGATTGAGTCTGAGCTCAATTGAACGAAACGTAAGAAAAATTCTCAATTATTTGCATGAATGCTGTTTTACAGGAGAGACTACAATAGAATTCAGACATAAATTCCTATCAATTGATTTGCTCTGACTTTTCCTTTCATAAAAAATTAAGAATTTTTTACTCGAAAATGAATTTTCTCAAAACTGGGGAAATAGTGGCACTTATTTTGGAATTGATGACATGGAAACTTCAATGGTTTACCCCTCTCCTATTTTCAACAAATTATTCATAAAATCTAATGATTCAAATAATAAATTTTTTATTTCACATTTTGTCGATTGAATTCAGAATAATTTGAATCTAGGATATTTTAATGGTTGAAAATTCTAATAAAACATTGAGTGAAAAATAAAACCAATGCACGAAATTTAATAAATTATAATTAGAAAAATTAATCATAAATTTGTAAAAAAAACTTGAAAATAGTGCAAAATATTTAATGGAAGGGCGGTTTCACTTCCTCTTCAATCGAAAAAATTATTCAAATTTTCATTATTCGTCGGAGCAATAGATCACGAATTAAATTCCTGTTAGAGTAAGAGAAAAGTGTATCCAAACAAAAAATCCATTGAGGAAAGAATAGGCAAAAAAGTAGTGGAAAATAAGGCAAAAATGATATTTCGATTGCATTATCGGGTATTATATTCCGACTACTAATACATAGACATAACAATAGAGTGAACTGAGATTTCAGTTCATTAATTTTGAAATGCATTTGCAAATGCAATCTCCGCTCTCAGTCTTTCTTTTCTATTCTGTGCTCTCAATTCTCTATTATATAATATTGAATACAATTTATTACTTTAGACTATTATGAGAAGTGAATCAATGATAGAAAAAAGAGTAGAACTCCTTCTCCTACTCCGGCAATGTTGGCGAAAAATATGAGCCACTTATACTCTTGAACCCTATCGGAGAACTACCCTATTGTACTGAGCGAATCATCTTTGATAGATGCTACTACATTTTTTGGAGCAAAATCTGGATCAACTGATCCCACTCTATGGGGCCATCAAAAGATGAAAAATATTACTTACAATCCTTTTGTGTTTCAGTCATTCAATACTATATTATGTAACGACTATTCAAAATACTTCACAAACTCATCCAATGGATTCGATTTCTGTTTTTATTACTTTAATATTTTTCATAAATATTTCAAATTTATTTCATTTCAAAGACTCAAAAATAATTCTAATAAATGACATGACTTTTCATTTATAATCAATTTTTTGCATAAAAGTTCTCTCTCGCATAGATAAAAGTTTAAGTGGATGCCATGAAAATTTTGATGTCATCCTGAAAAAACAGAGCGTAGATAATAGTGAAAAGTCAGTGATGCGGAAGGTACCCAAACTCAGGGGGAAAGAAAAATCCAAAACTTGGGGGGTTTAGGGGATATTTCGCAATAATTTCTCTAAATTTAAGAGGGGTTCCTTCGTAAAAAATTCAAGACCTCTTTTCAGGTCTTTTATTTTCCCAAAAACACAAAGGGTCTCCCTTTGAGGCTTTTCTCATCCCAAACCTCGACAAACCTAGTATCTGTCGATAGACTAATGTATAAGAAAATTCTGACCTCAAGGGGGATAAGTGGCAGAAATTTTTAAAACGAAAACATAGACAACATTTTACTCATTGGCAAAATCGTCGATCGGAGGGGGCCTCTTCAAGCAAAATTTTCAGGGAGTATTTTGGCTATACCCCCTTCCGCATCACTGGTGAAAAGTTGACAAAAAAGTCTTTGACCTCTGCTCATGTAAGATATCCTGGATTAGATAGTGTTTACATTAAATGTTCTCAAATCATATAACTTTAATTGAAATTTGATTCGATTTACTTTTGATTATTAGCCAAAAAGACATAAAATATAAGAATTGAAGTTTTTGAGAGAAATTGAAAAATTCTTGTAATCCTCTGTCGTTTCAGTTGATTGAGTCTTAACTTTGATTAATAAAAATAAAATACAATTAAATATTTTGTTAGGATTTATAGCTATTTCTGCTTTTATTGAACGAATGAAACACTAAATCAGAGATCAATTGAAAATAATTTTTTTAATTGAAGTCATTTGTCATAAAACTTATTGTGAGACGACATGAAAAGAGATATATTTAAAGGGAAGGACAGATAAAAATACGACCGAAAAAAAATAAATTTATTGATAAGTGAATCGCATTAGTGAGGAGTCGTCGACAATATTTTTCATCATTTCTTGCGATCACATCGTATTCGATGACAATCAGAATCAGACGGAAGAATAAATTGAATAAAATGTGAGTTCAATACAACAAATGCACTGAAAAATAAAAATTCATACAATAAGAGAAAGAAATCAAAGGAAATACAATGAGAAGAAAGGATCGGAACAAGAAATGCATAAAAATGAATACTAGAAATGCATGAAAAGAAGCAAATGGACAGTCAGTGTCTCAGAACACACGGGGAGAGAGAGAGGGAGAGAGAGAGAGAGAGAGAGAGAGAGAGAGAGAGAGAGAGGTCGTCTGAATATAAATTCTTTACTCAAAACAAGTTATATTCCTATCATAAGTTTAATTACAATTTATTTAAGACAGAAATATATCAAACAATTCGTTTGTCTGTCATCACAAGCTTTCAATTGGTAAAAGCTATTTAGTTTGTTGATTGAGCAGGAAACATTTCTGCTACTTTGTTCTGACAGCTCCAAAAGCATATCAAACTCATAGAATTTATTTCAGATTTCATTTTGTTTGGTTTTCTTAAAATATTGAAATTGTGGCTCTGAAGAGTGAGCTGGGCAAGTATGTGTGCGGTCATATCTTCTTTTTGATCGATGTTTAATAATCTTCTAACTCTGATTGGATAAGGATCCTAGTCATTTTAGTAGGCGATGTCTTCTCAAAACATTAATTATTGAAGTTTTCAATGGTTAAGCTAATCATTTAGAAGTTATTTGTGCCTTGCTCAAGCCCTGAATGTCAAGTAAATAATTTTATTAATGTTGGGTTGAGTTATAATAATCGTTCAAATGATATGAACGTTGAAATAATTATTGAAGTATTCATTGATTTGCATAATTTCAATGATTTTTATCTAAAGTAATATTTGAAGAAATATATGAGATTTGCATAATTTATTGCTCACTCTTTTGAACAGCATATCTGATAATTTAAAAGATGAGTGGAAACTAGTTTTTATTATTCCTGGAATCGTATGAATTGGACTATTAATCAATTAGATGTGAAGATAAGAGTTGTTATAATGCAAAACAAAGTGATGCATAAGTTTTTTTCATAATTGTTATGAATAAGCAAAACGTTTTGCTATTTGTTTTAGATGTCTATATGTTGTGATCCTAACAAACCGGAGACTCGATATAGACGTTCAAATTCTTGCCTATTATTGTCAATGTTTGCTCTTTGAACAAGAGTGGCAATAAGGGGGGAACCAACACAATGATAAGATGACATAAATTCTTTACGCACACAAAACTGTTGGCAACTATTTTTTTACAGACCTTTTACTACTTTGACTATTAAATAAGAATAATAATAATTTTAAGGAAATGCAAATACGGCTAACATCTGCTCAAAGGCTTCAAACTTTTGTTTTATAAGTCAGTGCTGTTTGTCAAAAGACTTTTTGGGCAATTCGTGCGAAAGTCAATCTCTAACTCAATATCAGTGTTGGAAACGAAATTCGATAAAAACATCGCTAACTGTTGAGTAATATTAATATTTATTGTATTAATAGTAGTGTTCGCTCTGCCATACAATCACTTACATAAATGTTTTGCGTTGTATTTATGACTGAATCTGTCGTCTCATTAAATCTCAGTATTTATTGGAACAATAAATTTATTAAAAACTTTATCCGCAGTCAGTTGTGATTATTTGTTCACAATATGCGACTATCAGTGAGGCCACGACCACCACACCAATAGTTTTCTCCCGAATGTCTCTGCGCCTAACTAAACATCATTTCTCCTCAAAGTTATTGGTGTCGAAGTCGGAGCTAAATATTGATGTGATATAAACGACATTATACTGAAATTTAGCGAATAGTTCACTCCATTCAATGCTCACTGCTTTGGTCTGAAAAAAGTTTAAACTTTTTTGTTATGTCGAACAGAATGTGAGACTCAATTGAGGCCATTCCTCAAAGAATATACTGAGCACTGAATACTACATTCATTTGGTTGTTAGCGTTGGAACAAATTCAAAACTCTTCAAAACTCAACATAAATTAATGTTAGCGCAAGGAATAAGTTAGTCAACTATTGAAAAATATAACGTATCCGTGTAAATGTACAACCATGTGGATTTAGTGTAAATTTACTCGCTGTTAATGAGCTCTACCAACAAGTGTGACACTCACTCGCTATCACTGCTTCCGACCATTACTTTCGATTCAGTCGTCGAGTAGTGAAGACTCGTTTTCTTCAAAGCGATTCTTCCAAAAACAAAAGTGTTTTTAAGTGACAATAAATGTCTAATGGATTCAAATCCTTCACTTTATTCGATATTTATTACCAACTTTTGAATTGAGAATTGACTTTAATCTATTGTTTTGAAAGTTATTTGATGTGACCTTGTCTTCAATCATTCAATCATTTATTGAATGCCTCATAAATGAAAATCAACTCTCATTAGAGTTAATATAATATTCATAGCAGTTATGCCATCGAATAACTGTGTGTTTAAGTGTTGTGTTTTGCTATTCATTAGCATTGCATTAACACAAATCAGAGAAACCCAATCGACTTGCATTCAGAGTCAGTGCAATGCAAGCCAGTGTTCCAATTCTGTCGACTGTCCGCACGGATTTGCCGACGATGACTGTCATTGCTGTAAAGTTTGTCTTAGACAACGAGGAGAACCGTGTGGTCCCAATATCGGAAAGTGTGTTAAGGGCTTAAAATGTCTGTCCAGTCAACACTTAAATCCAGTGCTGACTAATTTAGTGATAAATGACAAAGTGATTGGCATTTGTGGAGTTCTAAACTGCACAGGTGTCAAATGTCAAAATAGCGGCGCTAATGATAACATAAAGTGTCAAAACGATAGCTACAAACTGTTGAGCTCTGATTCCTGCTGTCAAACGACGTAAGTCTTAACTAATTTATAAAATCCATACCTTTCTCATTGAAAGGAATTATTTTGGTTCAGATGCGTTTGTCTTCCAGGCATTTGCAGTAATTCTCCAAGACGATGCCCGCAAAATATGATGGCACAAGTTGTCAGAGCTGGCAATGGAAGGCCTGGTTCTTGTTGCGATCAAATTGAATGCGTTGACGGTATGTCTGAGTCTTGTCATTAGTTCTAATCAAAGAATTGCTGTCAAAAATGCAATTTTCATAAACTAATAGCTCCGACAAAATGTATTCACAATAACAAGGAATATATGAGTGGAGACAAATGGAAATCTGACAAATGCACGACTTGTGAGTGCAGGGATGGCATCACATTCTGTCAAAAGAAAGAATGCAAAGCAATCACTAATTGCAATGCTATGGCTGTGATCAATGACGAGTGCTGTCCCACCTGTCAGGGTATCACATATTCCCATAACTTTCTTTCAAATGAGTTAATAAAAAACACCTAAAAATAGGTTGCATTTCATCGAAGGGAGTCTTTTATAACAATACTCATAACTGGTATGAAAACGATTGTACGCACTGTGAGTGCAATTATGGCAAAATCAGTTGTAAAATCCAAATGTGTAGTCCTGTCCATTGCGATCAACGCATCAGAATAGAGGGCCAGTGTTGTCCGGTATGTGCAAATGAGAGCACAATTTGTGATATGCAGTGTCCTCACGGCTATAAAAGGGATGCTGAAGACAAAGAAATATGTGACTGCAATGTCTGTCCTTATAATCAACTAAATTGCAAAATAAACTGTCCGTTTGGGTTAGTAAGAGGATCTGATGGGTGTGAGCTCTGCCAATGTCTACCCTTTGCTAATACACTCAATCAATTTGAAGATGTGACCAAATTAGAGGAGAGGTGGTGCACCACAACCAATGGAACTGTCATTGCAAACGGTGGCTATTGGAATGACGGCTGCAGAGAATGCTTCTGTAATTCTGGAAAAATTATGTGCGCTAAACCCAACTGTCCTCACATCAAATGCTCTAATGCTTTATTTATTGATGGAAAATGTTGTGCCGTTTGTGACCACAACCAAAATAAAGGTAATATAACTTTCTGAATATAGAAACTAGCAGGCACTGTAACTTAAAACTTGAAAGGTGCTTTCTTCTGCATTAAATAGTGAATTAATATGAATTGAGCCCATCAAAAAAAACTTTTCATCATTGAATTCAATTTAATTACTTGCTAAAATTTAGGCTAAGAATGAATTGACTCAAAAATTATAATCAATTTATTAAATGAGTAATAATATATTTTGGGATAAAAGAAATGTCAAAAATTCTTTAATGATAAGAATCACATCATATGATTCGTGAATTGAAGGATGAATTCATATTTTCTATTTAAAACATTTCTTAAATGTTGATTATTTGCAACTTTTGTTATAGTTTTTTGACTCAAAACAACTCTTAACTATAATAAAAAGAGTAATAATAGGAAATGAATTTAATCACAAATTAATCAAATTTGATGACTCCACAGATTTATTGCCCTCTCCCTCATATCTTTTATGTCATTTTAATTATAGTGCTCTGCAAAGACTTCTACTAGTTATTTTATTCTCTTCTAAACTATTTTATTTTTCTGTTTTTCATATAAAATGATAAATGGGTTAATTATTTTTGATAATTAGGGTTTGTCTTAATTCTTGTGCAATAACTCAAACTTAGTATCACATAAAATATTAAATTCAAATGTAGTGACAATTATTGCTTTCAATTAATTCATCTGTAAATACAATGTATTGGAAATGAAGAAATATTCCTAATAATTAACTAGATAATCTTCAACTACCAGAAGCATTCCAAGAGCCTTTTAATAGGAGTTCATAAATAGGTTATTTTAAATTGTCTAGTCTAAATTAAGATTAAGAATTGTTAAAAGTAA
Source organism: Oribatida sp. (assembly GCA_034697865.1). Lineage (NCBI taxonomy): Eukaryota > Metazoa > Arthropoda > Arachnida > Sarcoptiformes > Oribatida sp. Next base: position 15,250 of record JAQGAR010000103.1, on the reverse strand, counting down.
GTTAATTTACCATCTTTTATGTAGTGTTGTTAGAAAAGGGTTAATTAGATTATTTATGCATTGTTTAAATAAATTTAAAGAAGATTGAGCTGGCACACTCCCAATACTCCCACTCTCCTGAAGTAGGTCATCAAAATGCATGTGCACCCCCTGAAGTAGGACCTGGGTAACTCTCTAATGATAACTAACTCTTTAATGATAATTGAAAATTGTTGAAATATGTAACTATAGGCTTATCAAGAATAGTCTTGTTCCTATTAACGACAACATTATGTCGAAAAGCTTTTTATCAGTTTTTTGAACTTTTAAAGTATTTCTGAGACAAAAACATCTTTTATTGACAGAAGCGGACGAGAAGAGCGCAGACATCGATTCTTCACACCTTCATTCTCACCTTTTTATTACGGCAATAATTTTAACCCTGATTATAGCCATTCTATTGTTGGGAATATTCCTATTACTTGCCGTTTATATAATGAAAAAGTACCCGCATTTCAAATATCCGAGGAATAGAGTAATTAATCGTTCGGTTAAAGAGAACGCAATCATTCACTTATGGCCTTACAGTCAGAGTTCATCACAAGTGCCGAAAGTACAGGAAAAACAGTTCATTAGTATTCGCGTCGCGAATGATAACAACAATTTACTTAATGATTCGCTTCAAATCGAAAACGTGGGACACTCTCTACAGGAGAAATTGCTGACTACCTGTACCCGCCCTGACTAACGGCTTCCCACTGATAAACACCGATATTTTGTACAATTATTGTAAGAATTTTATGTAAACTAAGAATTGAATGTATGTAAAGATCACTAATTATTTCCATTAACTTTATATAAATCTATTTATTTGTTAACTAATTATAATTTATTAATATTTTTATTGAAACCAATAAATCAAACATCTAGTTATTGTATCGAATAAACCAAAGTATAAGATCAGTTCAATTCATCATTAATTCAGTGCTAGCCGAAGGGGGTGTAGACCCTTTACCCCCTGCTAGAACCGAAAAATCCCGAAATACCCCTCCCCTAGAAATCGATGATTTGTCTTTTTCTTCATTACCAACCCTATTTTGCAGAGTACGACTGAGCCCAAGATAATAATTATAACTCTATAGACACAAACACAAAATTTTTGAACTATATCAGAGGAACTCATTAATTGTCAGTGTGCCCAAGGTACTTGATCCTATCGATTTCAAGGGAATTTTTTCATTACATTTCCAGATCTAGTTATATATATGAATTTCTTAAGCTTTACAGGAATAAAAATCAAAATTTTGCGAAAATCTATTGTTGTTTAAGTTCGAGTTTCAAAGTGGACCATGCCCCTCCCAATTACCAGGTGTCATCACTGGGGGTACCTCTAGAGCCGAAAAATCATGAAATACCCTTTCCTCTAGAATTCGAAAGACTCCCTTTTTTCGCCATTGCCGTCATTTTTACCGCCATTTTAGCTAATTTGTCCGAAGTACCGGATTATACCAACCAAACCTGAAATTAAGCCCAAAATGGGCATTAAGCTCAAATGAGTATACCATCCTCATGATACTAACCAGTTAGACCCCCCCCCCGCCCTAGAAAATTTCGCAATACCATCCTCTAGAGCCGAGTTGGGTGATGACTTGGTAGAGACACTGAGATATAATTCACAGAATGTTCCCTTCGTCTTCTCGATATCGAATACGATTATCGAATATCGAATCCTATATAAATGGGAATAAATAGAACTTTCAGATATATTAATATAATTAATATTTTGATTGCGCTCGCAATTAAACAAATATTAAAATCAATGTAAATATTATATATTAGTCTTTCTCCAAATTTTACTCAATCAACTCAATCATCCATAAGCTTCTAATCAGCATCAACACCATTATCACCAGCATCCTGCAATTGCATCGTAATTTGCTCAGCCCTTCCTAGTACTTGTAAAACAGGCACGATTGCTCGAATTGCACCAACTGCTAATTGATGAGCTACCTCCATATTCTCCGGGTTCCCCCCATTTCCACTCATTGTCGGAGCAGCATTAGTGAGTTCTTGCGTCAAATTGTCATACCTTTGCCTAAGAATCTGATATCCACCTTCCATTCCAGCAAAAAAGAAAGCGATCGCATTTATCTGTTGTTCATCTTATGAATCGTATATATTATTGAAGTCATGGTTCCAGGTTTCCTCGATCAAAAGTACAAGTTCTTCGTGAAATTGGACGTTAACTATCTGTACTACACTCTGCATTATTTGATGGTATAGGAGTTGAAGACGAAACACGAATTGGTTTTCCCATTCAGTATATTGTGCAGGGTTCATTCCCTGAGGAATCTGAACATGGAATAGTTTGCCATTCTGTTGATACCATTGTTCCAATTCTTGAGTGTGTGCCATTTCTCTCAATTTTCTCTGACAAACTGACCGATTGCAATAATAAAAATTTTATGAACCATTGTTGAGATAAATATCAAACAATTTTGAGTTTTAAATAAAAAAACGAAATAAAAGTACTGAAATCGTGCTCATTTTTCCCTATATTTTCGGATATAGTATATAAAAGCTCCTTGCCAGTTTTCAGAAGTTGGTTTAAAATAGCAAGTTGATTTGCCCAGTGAGGCCACCAATCATCACCGAGTTAGGTTTAATTTAGGTTAAATAAGGATTTGACTGAATTGATAATTTGAGCCTGTAAAGAGTGATTGAAACAAAGAAAACTTTACAATATTCTCTCTAAATTATGATTTTATCGACATTCTTATTAATTTCAACATGCTCAGTTCATTGCAATTGATTTGATTTGATTTGATTGCAGTGCAATCGCAATTGGTTTGAAAGATAAAGAGTAAAGTTTATTTTTAAAGTTGTGCTCGAATATCCAAATGTGTCTTAATTAATGAAAAAATTGGTTTTAAAGCTCTTAAATAAATTCCAATCGATTTAATCACTATTTTTATTCAACACAAAATCAATTTAATGACTGAATTAATACTTTATTATCAAATTTTTGTATATTTAATGACAAATAAACCTTAAATTAAAACAAAACAAAAACAAAATAAAATACTGAATAAAATTACAGATTAGCTTTAAGTTTGAAATTCGGACAACTCTTGAAGAGTGACTGATTCTGAGTGTCACACAATTGACTCAATTCATGGATCACTTCAATCAAATGGGAAGCGCTAAATGTTGACTTATTGTCAGAGTTCTTCAGAAGTGCGTTAGTATCGGACAGAATCGAAAGACAATTCTGTATTAAATCGGAGCTCAAACACAAGTCTTGTTGAATGGCTTTAACCAATCCTTTAGTGTCGAGAGGGTTGAGATGACTAGAGCTGTGGTCTGATAACCACTCAGTAATTGAGAGATAGTTTCTTAAGTAATACTTTATTTGAAAGATTAATACGTTTTCGGTTCGTTGACTCAGAGATATTCGGCTTAAGAATTGCGCCAAAATATAAGAATCGTTTACCTCTGAAGTCTTGTGAATGAATTCTCGCGACAAAAGCCATTTAATTCTCTGATATTTGTTCGGATCTCCTCTGGAGTATAGATATATAGCAAAGTCTATGAGCAGTTGCATTGAATGGTTGGCATATTGTTGAAAGTGGAGGCGAACTGTTTGGTCTTTTGTGTTAATAATCACCGAATTATTGTCTTCTGATAACTTAATGAGATTTGAGTGAACTTCAAAAGACCGGAACAACTCTTCGATGAGAGACTTTTGCCAAAAAGAAAAACTCAAATTTCTTGTATTGAGTAAAGAACTCAAAGCTTCGATATCTTCGGTCAAAATACTGATTGGAATCGAAATAAAGTTTTCTTGATTTGAGTCGAAATGAGTTAAAAATATGAGTGAAGCGAAAGTGAATGGAGAGAAAACGGAATTCATTTGTTGTGATTTAAGTATAGATTTGGACAAATCCAGAACCAAATCTCTTTCCTGCGCCGATTCAGTCAGATTAGGATCACATTTGGAGTCCAATGTATGGCATAATCTGAGTTCCTGTGCGGCCGATAGTTCTCTAATACTAATCGGTTGGCAAAACCGTATATAAACTGATCCAAAGTTTTGCGCTAAAATAGCGTTCGCACCACTCCACAAATGGCGAGGAGTTTCAGCCGGTTTTCCTACGTAATCACCGCTCGGAAGCAATTCTTTTGCATACAATCCTTCCTCTAATACTCTGTCATATGAAATGGAAACCGGGACTATAATTAGATCTGGTATTTGTCCGCTGAGGAATAGTTCCAATGCAACACTCAAGAGACCGGTTCGCGGATAAAGTGATTTGCCATTTCGGGAACGGGTGCCTTCAATGAAAAACTCGACCGGACGCTCCCCTCCACGAATTTGATTCTGGAGATATGCTCTGAAGACGTGCCAATAGAGCCCATCTGAAGAATGTTTGAAGGAACGCCTAATAAAGAAGGCACCGCACGATCTCATGAGTGATGCGATTTGGTTGAGGCCCAGAAAGTCAATGCCCGCAGCGATTGATGGCAACGGAATGTCTAATGAGAAGCAGACGAATGAGAAGATGAGGAAATCGGCGTAACTTCGATGTGTCGGCACATAAAGGATAGGACTCTCTTTCGCCAAATTGTTTAACGTTTGGCTCAGACTTGAAGTGAAACTGTTCTCAAAGTAAATCGAGTCTGAATTGAGAGGCATTTGTTGGTTGACATAAACGCCGCCATAAATCGATTTCATGATTTTTAACAGAAAATATCCGACAAATCTAACCGTTCGGACGGAGAAGTCGTGACTCATTTCGGTCAGAATCTTCTCGACTCTACTCCTAAGGCGAGGGTTTCGTCCAATTATTGTCTGAAAAAATGAATTAATTGCCCAGTTTTAATAATTGAAAGGAGCAAGGCTAATTAGGCTCTAACCTCAATCAAAGGCTCTCTGAAGACGGCTTCGCGAATCATTTCTGGAGTCCTATCTTTTGAGAACTTATATTGAGAGCATTTCCAGTCATGGAACGCAATCCATAAGAAATCGCTGGAATCTCTTCGCGGCGCCAACACATCCAACCAGTGATCGACAGATGAGTTCATTTTGAAATTGTTTTGAAATTATAACAGATATATGAGATGTGATGCAACAAAAATCGCCTCATTTCAGAAGCCATAAAATCAGACTTCAAGGGAGCCTTCAATGCATTAATGTTGAGTTGACTAACAGTGGAAAAGCCGGTGCCATCTGTTTGTTTGCCGGCACCGCTATTATATATGCACACAACTGGTATTCTGACTTTATCAAGGTTATTATAACAGGAAATTTCTCAGGAAAAAAGGAGGTGTGAGAAATTCATTTTTATATCAAGCCAGTGTTTGCGCTTTTCCTCCACTTTATTTTAGACTGTTTTGTATTGTAAATGTATGTACATGCTCATTTATAGTCTAATTTGAGGCATTAAAATCTAATTTTTTTAAAAAATACTAATGAATAAAATTGAGGGAAAATACCATTCGTTGGGATTCGAGAGATAATTAATGTAGAAATCTATTGAATGTTTAATTCGAGTGAATTGAACGCTTATCAATAACTTAAAAGTTTATAATTTATCAAAGAGTTATCAATGTCTATTTGTAAATTGGCCTTATCTATTTGAATTATCTCTAAAAAATAAAGTTTATCGGTTGTGAATGAGCCTTGGACATAAGAAAATTGGCAATAAAGGAGAACTTGTGACTGGCGCTTCTCAGTCTTAGCAAGCAATATTAAATAGTGAATGAATGAGCCAGAGCCTATTTGAGAATCTGTTGGTTAGAATTTGCTACAAAGTTGTTTAATCCCCGGAAAAGAGATAACGTTATTTGCATTTTGATGAAGAGCTGTGTTGTCATCGAAATCAATGTTCGATAAATCGATTGTCGATTATCTCAAATAATAAGATTGTCGTCAATCGCAGCAAAACATGAATTTTTGCGCTAATTATTGCCTCAAAAGACAATTGAATTTAAGTTCGATTCAGTTTTTGTGACATTTGTTTGAAACTGAATTCCAGTCTTTGATTTGTGAGGAGTAGTGAACGACAGAGCCTTTCATTGATTACTTCACTCATACGTTGAGTTCAATAAAATAATCGTTTTATTATTGTTTTGATTTGTTTTGCTTTCGAGACTCAACACAATTACCACTAATTTTCTATCATTTCATTCGTTTGTCATTCATTCAAACGATTTAAATATTAATTAATTTAATAATCGTTTGTTTTGTTATCGAAAACAAAAACTAAAGAACTGGGAATCGATTGGACACACATTCAAAGTCTAATCAGTGGTTAATTTAGACATTAATTAATTGTAATTAATATGAGTTTTTGGACAAATGTTTGCAAACAATTAACTAAAATCACAACAAATTGTTGTTAATATGTCTTCAAATGACTTTCAATTAGAGTTTATATTTTGAGTCAAATTTCAAATTTATTTACAATTTTAGGTATAAATTGATATCAAATTAATTAGATTTTTGATTAGTTTTAAAACTCAATAAAATTAGTTTAAAATTCGAAGAGTATATCAGTTTTTATAAACATTTCAGTGATTAGACATATATTTTGTGTTAATCGAGTGATTTTGTGCTGAGCTCAAGAATGGGGGCATTTCTCGACAAACCGAAGACCGAGAAACACACCGAAGAGGGTTTCGGGAATGGTCTGAGGTTTGGTCTGAGTTCGATGCAGGGCTGGCGTATTGAGATGGAAGACGCGCACAGCGCTGTTGTAGGGCTCCCAACACTCAATGACTGGAGTTTTTTCGCGGGTCTGTCATTCAATACAAATTTATTGCAATTTTCGAGTATTTATATTGATTTTGATTTCAGTGTTTGACGGACACGCAGGCGCTCGAGTGTCAGCCCATTGCGCCGACAACCTATTGGACACAATCACTCAAACCGATAGCTTTAGACACACGTCGAGCACATCCAACGGCACCATTAGTAACGAACAAATAGAAAGCGTCAAACAAAGTATTAGAGACGGGTTTCTCAGACTCGACGAGAAAATGAAACAATTGCCTGAAGTCGAGTCGGGAGAAGACAAGAGCGGCTCTACTGCTGTCAGTGCTCTCATATCTCCGACACATTTTTTCTTCGCCAACTGCGGGGACTCGCGAGCAGTACTCTCACGTTCCGGGAGAGCCTTCTTTTCAACCCTTGACCACAAACCCATTAATCCGACCGAAAAAGAACGAATTCAGAGGGCGGGCGGCAGTGTTATGATTCAACGCGTCAATGGCTCTCTAGCCGTGTCTCGAGCACTCGGAGACTATGAGTACAAACAGGTATTACTCATAAGGGGTTAATATTTTGAGTATACGATTAAATTTGTTATGTTATTAACGTTCAGGTCGAAGGACGGGGACCCTGCGAACAATTGGTGTCACCCGAACCTGAGATCACAGTTCAAACCCGAGAGAATTCCGACGAATTTTTAGTGTTGGCCTGCGATGGCATTTGGGACGTCATGAATAATGACGAGTTATGCGATTATGTAAGACATCAATTGACAATTCATCCCAACTTAGAGACCGTCTGCTCTTCCATTATCGACACCTGTCTCCATAAGGTATGTTTGAGTGGTCTTTGATCTCAGTCTTCAATCAATTTGTTATTATAGGGCAGTAAAGATAATATGAGTGTAGTTCTGGTGTGCTTTCCGGGAGCACCCGCTGTAAGCGAAGAGGCTCAACAACGAGACAAAGAATTGAATACATTACTAGAGAAGAAAGTCGAAGGTATGAGCCATCCATTCATTTGGAATATACTTTTTGACTGATATGCTTAACAGAAATCCTCGAGAAAAACGATGAATTAACCGTTTCGGGTGTCGTCCAGGCATTGATGTATGAGGACATCGAACGTCTACCGCCCGGAGGAGGACTCGACTCAAAGTAAGGCATTTTTTTAGTTACTTAAATGCAAATATTGACTCAAATTTTTATTTTTTATTAAATTAATTTCAACTTAAACTTAGACTTTGTTTTAGGAATACATTCGTTAATACTTACTATCATTGCATTTATTTTTAGAAATTATTAATTATTGGCGCCGTTCCCCCTCTATATTTTTTTAAACGATAATATTGTCATTTGGACTCGATTTGTATTAAATACATGATAATTATTCAAATTGTGAATAACAGCCAATAGGTTGAGGGCATAAACCCTTCGGTTGTTTATGTCTTGAGTTCAGACTTATTTGCAATTCTAATAAATCTAATAATTAGAACATTTAGTCTATGTTTTAAATAAGGGATGCCCAAGCTTCTCGGATACCGGATCGCAGTTTTTCGGATAATGGCAATCCGCCATTTTTGCTTAAATTTACCGAATTTGGCCATTCTGGTCATTTTACCAGTTAAATTTACTTTACATTATCCTAAACTATTGTTCTTTTAAAATCAAATTTGAACGGTAAAATTATCAAGATTCAGGAACAAAATTCAAAATCTAGTAATGTTAAAATGGCCTTAATACTGGCGGGTGGCTGCTCAGTGTATACAAGGAGATGGGACAAACTTATAGCCAGTGTTAGCTAGTAAGCCCCTTTGAAGGCCCCTTCCATTCGAATATACCTTGTACCTTTAAAAAATATCATGGTATATTTGGTTGTAAATTTAGGCCTTTTTCAATGTGAACAAAACTCGTTATAAATACAATGTTTTGTTAAATATTAATAAAACACTTGAATTGTGTTCTAGGTAAAAGAGACCTAAATAACAGAATTAATCGCTGTATAGAAGCGAATGGTAATCATTTTCAACAAAAATTTTAATCTTTCTTCTCTTATTTTTCAAATTAAATGAATTCAGGTTAATTTTTCTATTATGGGGTTTGTATTTTACCTTGTTCCATAGCACGTACACCCGACAGTACTTTTGAATTCAGGTTTAATTTAAAACAAGTTTGATTTTAATTTTGGTATAATTTCCATTTTTTGTACATTTAGCTAAAATCCTATGTATAAATGCTAAATATTTTGACTATATGGTCTTGGGCACATTGCCCTTTGCCATCCCTTTGCCATCCCTTTGCCATCCGTTTACTTAGGATTAATGAAATGTTTTTCCCCAATTAGGCGAACGATTATTGAGGAGACGTATAAAAGGCTAAATCCAAACCAAAACTGTGAGACAAATAAGTTGGATAACAACAGCGACGAAGAGCCCAACTTCTCAGTCAATTGAGAGCCGCACTCATCGGTTGCCAAACATTCGTCTCTTTCGCCGATAAGTCCTAAATATAAATAAATTTCGACTTTAATTATAACAATAAAAATGTTTTTAATTTTAAACCCGCTTTTCGTATATTAATTGCTTTATATATACAACAAATTCTATGCAATTAATTGTAGAAAACATTTATATTTTATTTCTTTTAATTCTATATTCAATTTAGACCTCATTTTCGAATTATTTAATTTAAATGTTAATTAACTTCGAATATATTCTATCGAAACTTACCTCTCATTTACTCTTCTCTTCGTTTAATTAAATTCTTTTTTTGTTAACTAATTTTGTCGATTGAATGGAAATATACGAAAACTAATTGATATTCGATTGTATTTTTGTAGACTTAAAGTCAACTCAAGTAATAAGTTGTCTAAAAATTGTTCTGAAAATTGTTAGCAAAACTAAGACCTGATTTGTAAAAAATTTATGTATTTTTTATTTACTCAACAGATCTTTAAAATGTTTATTATTTTCCGAACAAAATATCAAATATTTTATTTTAAACTAAAATAAGATTTCAATCGAATCCACGAAAAGTCGTTCCAAATATTAAATCCATATATGATTTGCATTCGGTCTCAAAGCTATACACAAATCACTCGCCATTTATAAGTCATTTCTTTCGGTTTAATTAATTAATCAGATTTATTGTCAACATATTTGATGATCAGGTTATTAATGGCACTAACTTTACAATCTTATCGCCGATATATCCCACAGATTGAGGGCATCGAAGGCGACCACAAAAAAAAACTTTTTATTTCACATAAATAACTACTATTTATAAATTAATAATTTTTGTCCTGGGGCAAAGTTCAATGGAAGCTCCTAGATAATCCAGATAACTATCACTTTACTCAATATTTTAGCGCTAATTAAAACTTGTCTTTGATTTGAAGGGATAAGTGATAACATCTGAAGACATTAATAACAGAATCGAAGAATTGGTTGTTATATAGAAATTGGTTTAAAGAGCGCTTCGAATTGGCTTTCATTCAATTCGTTTTGAGAGTAATCTCTAAATTAAATCAATTTTTAGATTACAATAGAAAACAAAAAGAGACAAACATTTGATGTTTAGTAGTCGTCAGCGCTTTTGGAATTCATTTCCTAATTTTCTTTTGGTTTAATTGAAAGGAAAGCAAATTTTGTTTAAAATTGTGTCACCGTTTGTGCGATAATTCGCTTCGAATTTGTGACAAACTGTTGGTTCGAAAGATGTTTGACAACAGATCTTTGTTTTTAAAGTAAATGAATTAATGCTAAGAATTGTTTAACTTTTGACAAAACATTAATTTATTTTACATACATTTTGGCTGATATTTAGACATATAATGAGTTTTAAATCCGCTTAAATGGGATTCAAAACACTAAGAGTTGGGTCGAGGAATGAAAGGAAGACCTCATTCAATGCTTCTTTCAATGAATTGGAATCAAAAATTAAAACGATTCCAAACCAAAAGAATACTGAATTACATGAAAAGAGACGGCACTCGAACGGCACTCAACTATAAAAACATTGATTTACTGTAAATGACTATCAAATTGCAAGTTATCGTCAAAATTGAAAGTTAGGCCGCATTTTGAGCTCAATTTCATAATACTTTAAAATTGTCTGAAAATAAATATAGAGTCAAATAAAATACTTTTATGTCGTTTTCATTGAATGGTTATTAAAAGGTATGAAATCCTAAGACGTCTTATAATTTAAATTATGAGAAATAGGCTTAAAATGGCAATTGATTTGAGTGACTAGTCATCAGCGCCAACACATCTCCGCTCACAAATCGCTTTCCCCGTAAAGCGCCGTCGAAAATGACACTAAAAGAACATTTATTAATTAATCAAATTTTAAATCACAATCCGAGAATAATTACAGTAATCGAGAGCACCGGGCACTGCGTTGGGCCCCTTGAAGGGCATCATTCGCTATAACAAATAAAACAATTTAATTGAAGTTCAGAGTTATCAGTAAATTATGGACAGACCTGAATGCAATATTCTGCCTGATCCGGAGGCAATTCCCGGCGCAGGTCGTCAGCAGTGATGAATGGCTGCGCATAAAACACTCGTTATATTAAATGGAATGAGAGTCAAGAGTCAAACCTTATCTGAAGCCAATATACGGAAAGAATCGATTATTTGTTCCGCAGTATCGGTATCTGTGCTCTCTCTGGTCATAAAGTCGAGGAAAGTATCGAAAGCGACATAACCAGTGTTATTGGGATCGACTATATTCATAATTCGCTTGAAGTCAGAGTCTCCCTGTCTATCGTTGCGAATACTATATCCCAACGACACGAGACATGACTTCAACTCATCGCCATTCAGTCTTCCGGTTCTGTTCTTATCGAAGTGATTGAACGAAACTCGGAATTCATTCAACTGTTCGGTTGTAATGCCTTTTGAGTCTCGAGTCAGGATTTGATTCTCCACTTCATTAATGTTTCGGTGGATGGAAGTCATCAGTTGTTCCCAACCGACGCGTAATGTCTAATATTGATGTAATTTTAGTCCAATTTTTAATCTGATAGTAGTCTCAAGACATACCTCCATAGTGTAGTGGGTGTATCTGTTTTCGAAGATCATGCCCTCTTGCACTTCCTGGTGAGTCTTTTCTAGCTCATCCATATGCGGTCTGTATTGATTGACCGCCACTTCGTATTGTCTTAATTTCGACAATTGTTCCTCAAGAGTTCCAGTCATTCCCATACCGATGGCAGCAACAGAATCCATTTGTTTTTCAATCCAAGGGCCGACACCATTAGCCTTTTCAGCAAATTTGCGGCGCAGACCTTCATTTCTTTGTTGTCTTTGTTGTTCCATTTGAAGTGTTTGATCGCGTTTTGGAACTAATTGTTTCACTTCCGACCATTTGCTCGAAATGTCCTAAAAAATAAGAGTGTTTTGGGTCACAATTGTTTGAAATAAACACAAAGTCAATGCCATACCCTTGCGGTCAAAGTGGTGTATGGGTTCTCTATTCCTCCTGGAACCTGGTATTGAGTAGCAATCGATTGCACCTCTTGAGAAAGGGAAATTATGGACGAGTGCTCTTTGTCTGCCTCTCCCAAAGTCTGTTTGAATTGTTCGTGTGCTTCAACTAATCCCTGTATTTCTTCGATTGTGTGCACAATAAACATATCGACTAAGTCTTCTCGAGCGCCGTCGAGCCAGTTGTTGAAAGGGGCGGCCCTCTTTGCGAATTCTAGATGCAAATGATCAATCTTTTCGAGTACGCGTTCGGCCTCTTCCAGAGCGGTCCGTCTCTTTTGAGTCAAACTTCCGAGTCGGTCCCACTGATCACATATGCGTTGACACCTGGCATTGACTGTGGCCGCGTCGACATAATCCAATGCATTGAGCTCCTGAGCGATTGCGGCTATCTGCTCCACTCTGTCCTGATGTGCGGCCAGATCTGATTCGAAGGCCTCGTGCTTCTTCTTCAAGGCTTTCACTTCATTGAGACGGCAGTTGCGGAAGTCTTGGCTCTGAAGCATTGCTTCTTTTCCTTTAGTCCATTCTTCGTGAATATCGGCTTTATGTTTGAATTTCTGCGCCAAATGGTCTAACCTCTCGAGTCTCATCATCTCTGAGAGAAGCCATTCCTCGAAGCCTTTCTCTGCGCGTTCCAACCCTTTCCATGCGTTGGCGATGTCTGAAACCATTTTGCCTTCAGTTGGGATATAAGCCGGTCTATTACTGAGTCGAAGTTTGGTCTGAAGAGTATTGAAATTGGTCTCCAATTTGGCCTTTTGTTCGACGCGCGGAGGCTTATGAACCCGACGGTAGGCTCGGAATTCTTCCAATTTTTTTTGAACAGTCGATAGCTTATTATCAGTGGTCTTATTTTCGAGCCACGGAGTAGTCCTTCTGATCCAATCGAGGATATCACTGGCCAATCGCTCATATTCTTCCATTAGCCGCTCGTTCTCCTGATTTACTTTAAGCACTTTACAGATCCGATTGGCAGCAGTTTCCGCCTGTCCTCATAAGACATTGTTTAGTGTTAAGTTAAGTTAACGATTCTAAGATCGGATATACCTGTTGTGCGCCCGAAAAAGTGTGGTAATAGGAGGATATGTAAGTCATGACAGCGCGTTCGTCAGGCATTGGACTGTTATTTAAATCTAATTTCACATTCAATCAAATATCAGATCAAAATCAAGCAATTATTTTAATTAAATTAGAGATTATATGAGAGAAACTACTGATGCGATCGTCATTTTGCAAGTAGTCGTCAATAGTCAACACTTTAATCATTAGTTTTGGTTTTGGGACTCGTTTTCAATACAAAGGTTTTAGTAATTAATCGTTTGGTTTTAATTAACAACGCTTTTGTTATAATTAACTTTTTATAATCAATTCAATAAAGGCACACAGGTTTGCACCGATTTAAGGCAGACCATACCTGTTGGGCGCCTTGAAATGCGTGGTAATAACAGGACACGTATGTCATTACAGCTCTTTCATCGGGTTTAATCATATTAACCATTTCTGTGGAATAGATTTTGAGAATCGGGTCGAAAATTTAATATAAAACAAAAAGTGCTAACATTTAGGCGATTATCTCAGTTAAGATCAGAAACATTTCAAAACTATTAAATCCAAAAAAACCCGGCGTTAATTCACTAATTCTGTCCTCATTTCAGAGAATTACTTAAGTGAAGGCCAAAAATTAATGAACAAATTATTCGAGTCTTTTAGTCGCTAATTGATGTTATATTCTGTCCCTCAATTAAGTGCTAAAACTTGATTAAGTGCTAAAAGGCATCAATACTTTGAGCTCAACTATAATTGTTGTTTAAATATGGAATAATCGATAATTTTGTCGAATAAACAAATTGTTTGGATAACTACTTGCAAACCAATTGCGTAAAGAGAAAACAAAAATAAATACCCTCGGCGTCCAACATTCTGGGGATATTCAGGTGTTTCTCCGCGATATCAAACGCAAGATTAAGATTCTCTAAAGGATTGTCTTTTGAAAGCTTAGAGTAATCGAGAAGATCTGGTCTATGTCTGTGAATTAAGGCACAGAACGCTAATCCGTCCTTCCAACTCAGATGGAAGTTCTGGACGTTTACGTTCTTATAGGGCGCTGTCTTTCGCTGACACCACAAAAGCAAACCCTCTTTGGCAGTCATTTCTATGAAAATATTAAATGATTAAACAGTTGATGCGGTTGTGTCGACTCTTGCCTTCAACTGAAATGTCTTGAATTGCAAATCGAAGAATTATAGTCCAAATGAGACCTAAAGTCATTTTGGTGTTTCCGTCAACGATTTCTTCGGCGCCGATAGACACCAATTTAACGCCTTTGCTGGCAATGAAGTCTAAGGCTTTGTTAACATTTGCGATCTTATGGAAGCGCATCTTTCCTCTGTCCGGTTTTGGTAATGTCTCCCCAGAAATCACTTCCAGCAAAAGCATTAATTTCAAACCATTCCTAAAGTCTTCTTCTATGTTATCGATGTTAGTGTTGGCTTTGCGAAGATGGGAATTACACCACGCGGTGAATGTCTAAACAAATTGTCGCATATTTTAAATCTATTATAAATTTAATAGCTTTTGTCCGCTTTTACCAAAACTAGTGCTTAAACTCAATTAACAATTCATTTAAAACTATTGCCAATCATTTAAATGAGAAAAATCCATTAAAACATAGCGTTTAGACAAACGAATAGTTAATAATACTAATTAAATAAGAGTTAATTTAATCAAATGTTTATTATAATAATTAGTGCCGTAAATCATTTAGTCTTTCCTAAAATCAAAGATTATATAAATGACATTCAAATGAAGTTATTTGTGATAGAATTGCTTCAATTAATGAAAATCAGGGCTGGCCAAGTGAAACTCTCCCCTAGGACTTAATTTTGGGACTTTATTACAGTTATAGTTACTATATACAGTTAATACTTCACCGGGTCCTTCAGTCGGGTTTGGGGAATTGGAGGACAAGTCAGAGTTAGGGACCTGTCAGAGTTAGCTCTTGAATT
>JAQGAR010000102.1:0-24958 GCA_034697865.1 Oribatida sp. | reverse complement strand
CCCCCTGAATCCCCCCCTGAGATCGAAGACCAAGCTCATCCCTGCTATAGAATATATGACTCAATTAGACATTTCAACAAAACTCAATCCTTTGAATATTAGGTCGAAGTAAAAAAATCAGTAATTTGTTATCCTGTGCTTCAATTAAGGCTTAAACCGTATTCTCCTTACAATAGATTTATTCAATAATTGATAAAATAAAATAAATTCCACTCAAAACTCCTCTGAATTGATAAATGCTATCATTAATTCAATAAATACTGATTACATGACTTTGTTTTATAATTGATTTTAAGCGAGTCTTGTCTTTGACTGCAAAATAATAATTAGATTGAAATAACAGAGTGTTTCTTGATTAACTTAAAGCATTAGTGCAAACCATAATTATCCAAATTCTGTTTCATTAAAGCATATTTTGAACAGGATCAGACATGAACAACGCCGATTCCTGTAGGCATAAACATTTTTTTGTTGGTTGGGTGCAGCCCTCAAAGTTTAAACTCATAAATTCTTCACAATCTTAATCATTATAAATGACATTTACGGAGACCATGCAAACAGCTATTTTCCAAGAAAAAAATCAAGATAACTTTCAAGATAAAACTGTATGCCTTGTATTCATATTTGGGAATATTTTGCTCAACTCTGCAGTAAATCATCGGATCATATGATTGCTATTTATTGAAAAATTCAAATATTATTTGAATGAATACGTGATCTGAGGATCGAAAATAATATCAATTAATGGCTGCAATTGAAGAAAACATAAGAATAGATAAACAAATTGTTATCATTAGTTATCGTTAGCATTGAGTACCACTAAAGCTATGAGTCTATTAGACTTCAAGGTTCAATAGGCTGTTCAAATTTATTCTTGCAATCTATCCTTAAAATTAACGTTTGCGTCTAATGCCGAACAAATTTTAATGATTTCGGTATAAAATTTTTGATTATCTTTACTTTTTATTATAAACTAAACATAAATAAGAGAGAAATTCCATGGGAAAGGGGGTCATAAGAAAGTGAGATAACGATTCCGTATAAACAATTGATTAAATGTTTTCATTTATCCCGACTTTTATTGATAAATCAAAAGATATCGAACAGTGGACTCATTATTCAAATATTGACTTCAATTCCTTTACATTTACTCAATCAAAGATAGGCATTCCTCTCCATTATTACTTAGAAATCATTAGTTGTTATGAATTACGAAATTATGAAATTTTATTTTGATTTTAATTCGATCGCTCGGAATATAATTTGAGACAACGACTTCAATGTTTTCAAAACAGTTAAAATGTATAAATCAAAAGGACCTCAATTATAAGTACATGTTTTTAGAGTTAATGCAAACAATCTTCCTATCTATCGATTGATAACGACTTCGGAACTACTCATACTTTGGTCGTCTCAGAGGAATCGACATCATCTTCAAAGCGATTCTGAGGCAATTCGTCCAACTTTTGGCTCAATTGTATTATGA
Organism: Oribatida sp.; assembly: GCA_034697865.1. Taxonomy (NCBI): domain Eukaryota; kingdom Metazoa; phylum Arthropoda; class Arachnida; order Sarcoptiformes; species Oribatida sp. The sequence goes on along the minus strand of JAQGAR010000102.1, from coordinate 23,472 downwards.
CATCCCTATAATGCATAGTATCCAGGTTTTTGCCCAACTATTTAAAAAACAAACAAAATTAGTAAGGCTATTCAGTCAAAATAGAAAAGTTAGTACCAAATAAAGGAGAAACCAATCCCCATAACTGCATTTTGCCAAGATCACATCAAAATATTTGGGCGGAACTGTTTCATTGAGATAATAGTTAAGAGTTCAATGCAAAAGTCAGGCAATTAATACCTAAATGATGGAGTCTATGGAGGAGGAAATAACGACTTTGTGGGAACGCTATGATCACGAGACGATAAAGGACCATCAGACCCGACGCTACCACCAAAACATAAAGCCTTAATAAACCAGTAAAGTTAGAAATTTAAAGAAAAGAATCACTGGTCAACACAACAACTTACCAAAACCAGAGGATAATATAAACCTTTTCGTTCAAAATGTTTTGCGGTAATAGACAGAGATTATCGAAACTAAGGACAAGAAATTCATTTTATTTCATGTTTTATGCATTTATGCATTAATTATTGATTCTATAGATTTCGATTAAATGGATAGACATTTATTGAGCCATTTATTAAAACTATTGTTTTTCAAAACTGATGAGAACGGAAATAAGCTATTTGAAAAATTCTGAAAATTTAAGTTCTATTCAGACTACCAAGGTTAATCGCATTCATAAACTAATGAATGCATATAAAGAATGAAATTAAAATTTTTCGCATTTGAGTTACACTTTTGGCAAAACTAATTGATCCGAACAATCCCTTTAAAACCAGACAAGCATTTAGAAAATGTCTGACATTCTCAACAAATACTTATTACAATTATTTACATAAAACATGTCTGGCGTCAAAAAATCGAATAAACTGTTTGTCGAATCGAAAGCTATTTATTGATTGCGAGAATTCATACCGTTTTATATCTCCTGACGGACCGTATTGTCTAAATGTGCATTTTGTCAGTTTAGGGAAGACTCTGGCCATTGGGTCTTCCTGTTCATTAGGATCTCTATCGATATAATTGAGGACATTAATTCCATATCGAGAAAACTCTCCGCCGAGAAACCAATTGATGAAAATCTGGATTCAACTCAAATATTTACTAATCAGTTCATCAAAAGATTAAATAACTACCATTTGTATGATAACATTGAAAAAATTGGCCACTTCGCACATGAAGTAACGGAAAGCATAAGAATTGTGGTGTCCACTGGTCCGAATCAGGTGCCTGATTTGTTTAAATTAAACATTTCAGTAAAAAATTCTTATTAACTAATGAAGAAAAAACAAATCTTTGCTCAAAATCCAATTTACTAAAACTTCAAGAGTTGTGTAAATTGTAAACAAATATATAATTCTATTTTCATCAGAGAAATGTAAATTCCTTGGTCATTTGCTTACTCGACTAGAGTATCGGTGTTATCCTTCTTTTTGTCCGCTTTCAAAATCACTTTATTCAAGTCATTAATTAAATGTTTTATTTTTCCTAATAATTCAAAAATAAGTTTAAGTGAATTAATTGCTAATATTTTTTTTCATTAAAATGATTAATTCAAACCTCTTTCCCATCCCTTCCATAACATTCGGGTCACATAAAAACAGAGCGATTGTAGGAATAGTACGACACATACCTAAGAAATTAATAATCTTTTAAATAAATCAAATAATTTCGAGGAAATTAACGAATTGTATGTCAAGATATTTGACAGAATACTGACCCATTGGTAGTACGAGTGCTCAAGAACTTCATCTTTTTCATAAAATTGTTCGACTCCTGGAGCTGCCACCTCTTTATCGATGGCTAAGAATCAAAACCAAAAACTTTTTAGAATATTTTATCGAATTTTATTTTTCGAATTACCTTTGATAAGAGCTTTGGGTAAAGTGAAAGTTCCCTCAACCTATTAAGCCAAGGTAAATTCAGATACATTCCATTCGATTTCAGTTGAACTTACCCAACAAAACGTTTCTAATAATTTTTCTGGTACATCCTGACCAGCACCTAGATAAATCAAATCCTCATAAGAAATTTAACTAAGTTTTGATTCGTTGAGTCTAACCTTTGATGCATTTTATAGGTTTCCCAAAGAACTGTTCGGCGGTCAGCAAAACACTATAGGAAAGTGTGATAATTGTAATAAGATTAAAATCTTGTAATAACCTGGATATTTCTTGTTGTTCTTAATATTATTGATTTGTGTTTAATCTGATATCTTTTAAGTTTATCTGATTCGGGAGGAGTTGCAATAAGTGATTTCTTGGAGGGCAGACAATCAGAGCTCACCTCAAAGCATGTCATCGATTCTTTTTAAATTATAATCTTGTAATAATTTTGTAATAAATTAATGTTTTCTGAATTTTTGAGTTAAGGCCACAAATAATAATAAATTTGTTTTTAAAGACTTTAATTAATAAATTCAAATTTATTCAAATTGAACGAAATGGATATAAATCAAATAAAAGGATATTCCACTTAAGAGTAGGACTTACCTCACAATTAGAAGACTGATGAAAGTGAATCTGTAATGAAGTCGAAAAACGAAGTCATCGATGCAAACAAAATTGATCTTGGCTAAAATAAATGAATTGTTGAGGAAAACTTTTAAAAAAACCAATATAGAGTAAACCTACTCAAATATTTGAGCCGATCCTATAAAATGAATTATACTTTATTAGTAAGAGAGAAGATGAGAAAAGCACCAAGATTACTTACAACAGGCACCAATTTGACTAAACTGGACATATTTAAATATATGTCCAATTAAACACACTTTAATCTAAAGTTATAAATATTATTAAAAATGTGTTTAACAATCGGAAGTTTTAACTCATTGAAGCGTTGAATCTAAATCTCATTTCACTTGAATTGGTTTTCATAGAACATCGAAATGGAGACTATTTTTTGATAAATGTTGTCAACGGTTATTAAAGATAACATATTAACTTCGATAAAATATAGACTTAATTTTTCAATACACTAATTATATCTGTCGTTCAATTTTGAGTTTCCCTTAGAATTTTCATTTAATTCACTTCTTTATTCTTATCGATAAGACATTGACTTTGAAGTTATAAAAGCTCTAAAATATCCTCTAATTTTCCTTAATATAAATTTATTAAAATTTAGTTTTCATCACTTCCTCAAACCAATAATTAATTTAGGAAGCTTCACCCTGGTCTCAAAACTTGCACATCCCTGGACTCGTGTTGGACTGTATACAGTAACTCAAATAACATTAGCATAAACATGTAATTTTATTAATAACAACATGGATTTTATTTCATTTCAAAGGAAGGGAATAAAAAACCAATTAATTAAAGGACATGAAATTGATGTGTAACATGTTTAAATTGTTTGATCTTGACTAACATCAAACAAATTCCAACCATTGATTTATCTTGGCACAATAGAATAACAGTTCAAATTTCTCACTAAAAAATTAATGGTATTTTACAGATATTGTAAGCAATTGAGCAAGATTACATCCAAAAGCATCCTTTATTTGCAATTAATCTATAATTTAGTGTAATTTTAATGCAAAATAATAAACAAAATTTGAATAATTTATCGAATGATTTATTTTCTTTTCAAATATCATTAAATTTATTGATAAATAAACTGATTTCAAAATCATTTGAGTCATAATTAGGGATTGTTTTGTTTCGAGAGTAGAAAAATGATCGCAAAAATGTAAATATTTTTGTAATTAAAGAAATATTTTTACAAAATTACACGAAATTAGAGCTAAGATTTTCATCGCTTTTGTGGTGATTTTCCTTATCATACGAAGAATCGTCAGAAATAGTATAAAGACTCTGACAAAAGACAATATCTCTTCGAATGACTTGGGAAGCCAACTCTATCCTTTCCTCCAACTCCTTATTACCCATGATCTTAGCGGACAGTTTGATAAACTTCATGAGTTCGTCGAGACGTTGAATGCATCGAACAATAATCCCTTCCTGTACTTCAGTCAATTCCAAGACTTCAATAAATGGCTATAAATTCAACAAAAGAGAAAAAGTTAACCAAATCTGATATAAAATACAAATAATTTTAATAAAAAACAAGAGTTTAAGTCATCGATGAAGAAAAAGCGATAAAATTATTAGCGAATAACTCAATAGAAAACTACTGAGTTTTGTAAATATTGCTAACTTACCCTCCCTTTAGCCCATTCGTAGACCACTTCAATGAGATCAAAGTTAAGGATTAGATCAGACATACTGGGTGGTACTTGAAATTCCCGTTCAACAAAAGCGATAGATTTTTCCAAATTTTCCAAAACTATTCGTTTCTGAATCGATAGACAAATATTATAATAAAGGAGTTTTGGAACGTCTTCTGACAGCGAATACCTCTTTTAGAACGTCAGGGATATTGGGATCAGTTATTTGATTAGCTTTTGATTGTTGAAAGACAAACGCTGAGAGAAGAGCTGCTATTTCTTCGGGCTCCAGATTTCCTATAAGATTATCCATCAACATTTCAGTGATAATCAACTCGTGTTCCGAAATTAGGCAGGCCATCTTTCCCTTCAATTTGAGAACCAAATTCTCGTCCAAGAACTCCATATTCTGTAATACATTTACCCGAGACTTATAGTCGGGTAAAAACTGTAAGCTTTGAGTCGAGAGCTTAAACTCGAGATTATCGGACTCATCCAAAACAGACATTTTCTTTTTGATTGACTCAAAATGTTTGACAAAATCCTTACATTTAATGCATTTAAACTCTGAGAGCTTTTGTCCGTAAATAATGAATGAATCCAACCATTGGATTAAATCTATTTCTCGGATCTGAAGAGTCTTTTTCGGATCAATACTTTCGACGTTAAGAATTGTATAATTATTTTCTAAACCAAATTCTTTCAACTTTTCGATGGTATCAATGGTTTGATCTTTGCGTTTGAAATTCTTTTTCTCATTTTCTTCGACAATGGATTTGGGATCAAACTTTTTGCCTAAATTCTTTGTTAGAATTTTGTGAACAGAAATTACTTCAATTTCTTTGTAATCGAATTGATTGTTGTCTTTGGCGGACAAAACAGTCAAACTTTGAATCTCATTAGTTTTTCCCTTATTTACTCTTAGGACGACTGCACTCTCAAAAGGATTGTCCTTCCCTTCAATGGCCACAACAACTCCAGGTTTAAGTTTACCTTTTTCTTGAGCTCTCATACAAATGATTGGCATAATTCTGTTCTTAATATTTCGATATTCTTCTAAACAATGGTAAAAGCCTTCAATATCTGAACAGTTGTCACATTCAAGAGCCCCAAAGTTTTCAATTTTGGACTTCAGAGCCGATAATTGATTTCCCATTTCTAAAGACTGTTTCAATCGGTGGTGTTCTCCAAATGACTGCTCCAAAAACTTCTCAATTACTGATTGATCCGCTTCACAGGTTTTATGAAGACTACAAATCATATGATACGTCAATCGAAACTGAGAGGTCAGTTCAGTGGGCGCCCCCTGCATCATACCGCATAGACGGGGAGAGTCAGGAATATCGTATTTGCATAGAATTATAACAGTTCCAGTCTTATCTTTGCCGCGACGACCTGCTCTGCCGGCCATTTGAATATATTCTGAAGGCTTCAAATCTCTCCAATTAGTGCCGTCGTGTTTGTCAATAGAGTCAAAGACGACAGTCCGGGCCGGCATATTCACGCCCATTGCAAACGTTTCTGTGGCCACCAATACTTTAACATAGCCTTCAGAGAAAAGGATTTCTGTAATCTCTTTGAGGATCGGGAGAATACCCGAATGATGGACACCAAACCCTCTCTTAAGCATCGCAACAGACTTCTGAATTTGTGGCAATTGTTTGTCACAGTCTTTGAGTCGACTCAAGTGATGCCAAACAAATCTATGAATATGTGATTCTTCATCTTTAGTCGTCAATTGAAGCGATTCTTCGCTGATTTCCATCAGATATTCGAGATTAGAGTCGCACCGATTACGGGATAAAGTGAAGCAAATGACAGGCAGTCCGTCCTTTTCTTGCAAGTGTCGAATTAAAGTTAAATATATATTACGATCAGTTTGCGGACACTTCTTTATATATCCCAATCTCCCTTTCCTCTCATTGATATATTGTTCAGCGTCTTTGTAATTGTCATTCAAAAACTTGCCGTTACTGTCGACAATCAAATATCTCTCATTTTTACTTTTGCCATCTCTTCCCAAATAGAGATAGTGTTGGAGAGGAACGGGTCGTCTTGAAGTCGAAACTACATAAGTCGGTCGATTGCGAGCTCTGCCCAACCAATCAGCAAATTGGACCACATTTGGAACCGTTGCCGACAATAAAACTAAATTACATGTTTTGGGTAAAAGAATGAAGATTTCCTCCCAGACGTGACCCCTATCCCTATCGTTTACATAATGGCATTCATCGAAGACAACCCATTCCAAGTCATTTAGTACTTCAGATTTGTTGTAAAGCATTTGCAGCAGAATTTCTGTCGTCATTATCAGACATTTAGCCTCTGTGTCGATCTGAACATCACCTGAACAAAAATAATACATTAGGACTGTGTTTTTGTCTTTCTGTGGACAGAATAAAAACCTGTGAGAATCCCGACATCACTGAACTCATTCTTAAAATCTCTGTACTTTTGATTGGAAAGTGCTTTAATAGGAGAGGTGTATATAACGCGAGACATCGACCGAAAAGCCATTGCGATCGCATAGTCAGCCACTACTGTCTTTCCGGCAGAAGTGTGTGCGGCGACCAACACATTTTGGTGGTTCTCCAGACATAGGACCGCCTGCTTTTGAAAAGCGTCCAATTCAAACTCGAACTGTTTGGCCGGATCTTCAACTTCTTTGTAAAACAAGTCATCGATATTTAGATTTGGCTCAAAAACAATGGCATATTCTGTCCTCTCCTTTATGAATGACTTATCGACAAACGGCTCAAAAGACATTTTGTGGACACAAGACTTGTTCGAAATTTATAAAATTTTGATCAAATGGATGACAATTTTGAGGTTTATTAAGAAAATGAGACAATTTTGAAGATAACCCGGATTCAAATCCGTGTTTAAAAACTGAATTAATTTAAATGTCAAACGATTTGAATGCAAATAACAATTAAAACATTTAATAACAAACTCTTACAAAATTTCCTCTAAAATGATTAACAAAAGCGAACAAGGTGATCAATGGCACAATTTGATTGACAACTAAAACACATAATCAAGTGAACTGAGTCAATTTGTTAGACAACATTCAATGATTAATAAAATTAGTTTAATTGCAATTAAAATAATTAAATTTATATTTGAAAAGCTATAAAACCGATGGATTTGTTGACATCACATGCGTTGAAGGCATCAGATGTCGGCCCAAACGCTGTTCACAAAAAACATTACATTTTGCAAACGGTTCAACAAAACAAACTTTATTCGATTTCACATCAATCTAGTCTTCAATTTTATATTCGGGGTATTTATATTGTCCCAGGTCAGTGTTACAGTGTTATTGACGTTTCAAAGAAGTGCCTGGCTCAAATTTCATCATCAATATTATCAAAACATATTTTGTTTACATTTTTTAAATGTTTACACATTTGTCACGAATTTCATCATTGAATTCAAGAATATTTGCGAAGATATTTCTTAAGAGATCTATAAATACAGATAATTCTGACCTTTTTTGTAACGGAAGTGTTATTTACTCGAAATCTAAAGATATATTCGTAAACCTATCGCTCGAAGATTGGATTTACCGAAACGTCGATTTGAAAAACAAAAAGATTTTGTTGTTTTGGACAAACGGTCCGTCAATAGTGATCGGTCGCCATCAGAACCCGTGGACGGAATGTCATCTGAAACGTTGTGGCCAACAGAATATTCCTGTCGTCCGCCGAAACAGTGGCGGCGGAACTGTTTATCACGACTTAAATAATTTGAATTTGAGTTTCATTTGCGACAAAAAACTTTACAATCGATTAAATAATTTGGTTTTAATCCGAAATGTTTTGTCCGAAAAACTCGGAATCGAATGTCGAATCACTGAAAGAGAGGATTTGGTTCTGAGTCAAACTGGACACAAGATATCGGGCACTGCCAGCAAAGTGGGCGCTCATAACAGTTACCATCACTTAACTCTTCTCATTAATGTCGATATGAATCGAATGAGAGAAGTGATTCGCAAAGAATCGGTCAGACCTTCCCTTAAAATATCAAATCAATTATTTAAATGATCCGATTCTTTAGAAATTAATCAAAAGTAAAGCCACAGAAAGTATTCGGTCGACGACAGCGAACCTCAGGTCTGTCAACAGTCAAATCCAATTGGAGGATGTTATCAAAGAAATTGCCCAGTCCTTCGTCACTATCCAGGTTAGTACCCAATAATTGTTCCAGTTCAAAAGTTTAAGTAAGATTTTTACTTCGACCCAAAGAATGGCAGTTCAGTGAATATAAAAAATCCATATACAGAACTAATGGCTGATCCAAATATCTTTAATGGCATAGAAGAGATTGAAACCAGTTATAGAAGTTGGGACTGGATCTATGGAAAAACTCCCAGGTTTATAGTTACCAAAGAGTTTTGTTGGGAAGAAATTCCCTTTTTTATAGAGATTCACGTCTTTCATGGAATGATCGAAAAGTTAGTAATAACTGAATTCAAATCAAGTTTAGATTTAAAAGGAATCAAATTCACCGAAGAATTGGTTTCCAATCATTTAAATAATTTTCTCACTAAAACTCAAACCAATTATAGTTTTGAAAAATATTTATGCGATTCTATCAGACAATGTGTCGAACAAACTCTTTGACACAAAACTATCAATAAATTGAAAAATTTTATTCAAATCAATGACTTCTCTGACTTATAAATAAAATAGCCGGTTCAAAACAAGAAGAGTGGAGGTAAGTTTTCACAACATTTATTTTATTATTGGCTGAATTTCTTCTTATAACACAAATTAATTATTTTAAACTACATTTAAATATTTTGATTCGATTTGGGATTATTTTTGGTGTTTTTGTATAGATTTTAATATAAAAATTTGTTTGTTTGTAATGATATGTCCATCACATGAAAAAGTTGACTATAAAAAGATTGAATATTTTGAACAATAATTAAGGTATTTATCGATATTTTTTGATAATCTGTTTGATTTTCGATACATTTTGAGGCAAAGCTAACGTAAATATGTGTTTATAATTAGTTTACTAATTATTTGGCAGTACTTTAGGGCCGATAATCATCTCAGAAGTGAAACAAAAATATTTGGATCGAAAAATAAACTTTAAGCCGACTTTTATTCGTTAAAACTTCTAAAATCTCATCGAAAGACATAATTTTCAATCGAAAAATTGGTAAAATTAAAATTAATCGTTAAATTGCCTTAAAATCTATGCGATATTAATAATGATTTGATAGATATGTTGTTTGATATAATCGATCGCTGACTGTAAGCAATAATTCACGAAATTTAAGCCCACATTCATTCAAAAGAGTCTAATGAATGAGTACTGCATTCAAACAAAGTCTCAGTTCTTTTATAACTCGAAAATTAATTTTTCAAATATATTCAGGAAATGATAAAAATGTTTTTAAAGCCAATTTTATGACTCAATGGATGACTAATGATAGGCCTCGTTCTTTAGTGTGTACATATCGATGAGGATCTCCTGCAACAAAGAGGTCGCATTATTGATCTTGGTGATAATGTTGTCCACATCGGGCTCTTCGTGCAGACTATCGACGGTCTCCTCAGAAATATCTTCATCCAAATCATCATTTTTAAGGCTTTCATCAGTGATTATGCGATTGACATTTAGTTTGGAAGCCCTCCCCTTTCGCCTCTGAGCTCTAGATTGTTGCTGTTCTGTGGGCTGAGTCTCGTGTGGCGGTGTTTTAGTTAGACTTATGTCTCTCTTTTCTTCGTCAACCATTTTGTCTTCTTTTTTTCGGAACATTTGCGACAAAAGCGAAGGTTCGGACGCTTGAGTCAAGTGCTGACTTAGAATTGCAAACTTTGCTTCCAATGGTTGACTCAAAGGAGGAGAACTACTTTTATTGCTACTCAGGTCTAATGGAGTCGTTTCATTAGTATTCGAAGGCTTTCTAATTGTCGGCTGATTTTCCCTCTCGAATGACTCGAATCTGTCGGTTGGACTGCTTCGCGATCGGGGAAGCGGTGAAATAGCACTCTTACTATTAGGCCTGACTGGCGCTGACTCCGGGCGTTGGTCGCCATCATTCTTAGCCGAGACATTTCCAACATTTGTTTGCTCTTCTAAAGCATTTCGAGTGGAGTGCCAGTCAAATGCCATTAGGTGTTCGGGTTTAGGCATTCCCAACAAAGTGTTAATGAATGCAGGATTGACAGCAATCTGTTCCAGAAGACGTCGCGATTCCGATGTCTGTCTGGCAGCCAATTCGCTAATGATTGCGTTTTGGTGAAGCGCTTCAGGAGTCGGACTCATGCCATACATTCTGCAGATGTCCTGGTTTTCTGAAACGTGAAGTAATAGATGTCTTCCGAAGAGTTCGCGCGACTCAGTTGTGAAATCACAGAAATTACATTTCAATTTAAGGGCCGAATTTGGCGATTGGTTCGACTGTTTGCCCATAGAGTCCGAGGAGTTTGACTTTTCGCCGATTGTCGGCGAGTCGTAAAGCGAGTGATGCATCGGATTCGGCAAATGAGGTATTTGTGGCATTCCTTGAGGCCCTAACAGACCAGAGTGAAGAAGAGCGGGATTGGGGGGATACATGAATGGCAAACCCATTGACATTGAAGTCGGAATCAATGGAGGAATAGGAGTTGTGTTCAGCATATTTGGCGAGAGAGGAGACAATAGTTGCGTCTGAGGTAGTGATGACTCATTTTGTGGTGACTTTTGAGAGTTATGACTATTTTTATCTTTGGACTTTTTTGGTCGCGGTCCCCGTCGAGTGCCATACACATCAATTACAGGATATGGATTAGGAGTGCCGTCCAAATTCAAAACGGTGGCCGGTTTGTGCTGATATTTGCGAAGATGGAGTTTAAGGCTGTGGCAGTATTTTGTGGCATAACTACAATCAGCACATCTGTATTGGTATATATTGGAGTGACTCTTCATATGACTGTTAAGCATTGATTTATTAACGCAACTGTAGTTACATTTGGCGCACTTGAATGGCTTCGACCCGAAGTGGTTCCGCAGATGATATTCTAAGTGATGTTTGTATTCGGTGACAAAATTGCATTTGGGACAGGTCAACAGCTTCTCAGACTTTATGTGCTCTTTCGAGTGATCCCAGAACTCTTGCTTACAGGTGGCCACAAATTGACACTGTTTGCATTTGTATTTACGATTCTTACCGCCGCTGCCGTTAACTGTTGCGTCCGTCGCGTCCATACTGTCTTCGGCATCTTTTTCGCCGTTCTCTTTGATGATGCGATTGCCGGCCCAACTCTCGGGTGGTACTTCCGAATGAAAGTCTCTGATGTGTCGTTTGAGGCGCCCTTCAGTTCTGGAGGTGTAGTCACAATAGGGGCACTTGTGGTCAAAATGAGTATTCATATGGGCGTTGAATTGACATTTAGATGTACCCGAATAGGAACACAGATGACATCTGTACAGTTCGCCAGTTATATCGCTGTCCGAGTTGAATGGCGTTCCCATTCCAGGGCTTCCAAAACCGAAAACTGAGGGGTTGTTCCCATTACCCGGAAAGTCCGCCAAATTCATTCCCAACATTCCTGAGTGTCGTTCCAATGCATTTTGAAGCTGAGCTAAAGGGCCGAGAGGTGTCTGACGACCCATACTCTGACCTTCACTATCCATCTCCTCTTTTGTATTGTCATGAATACCATTTCTATCGATTGAATCATAGGAGTTGGTATACATAGCATCAGGTGATGGAAGCGAGTCGTCATCACCCATACTATCAATCAAACTGTCGTTGTCCTCGTCATCCAAGTCTTCATCTCGAGAAGCGTCGACACGAAGATTAAGAATCTCTGATTTGATTGAATCTCTGGCAATACTCTCATTATTGTTATTATTAGTGGTATTATTGTTATTAATATTATTCTTATTTGCTTTGATGTGAGAGAAAGTGTCGTCAATCTGTTGTTTATTGAGATGAGGGCTGAGATCATCAGGTTTTTGACTCAACTCCTTCGAAGAATTATTGCTTTGAGCCGTCATTTTATTATTGAAATTTTGTTGTCCGATCAAATCGATTCTATTATCTACGGGAGCAGTGGTGGCGAAGAGGGGCCAACTGGCAGTCGTATTCATTTTGCACTAATGACTATAGAGTATTGACAACTTGTAACGATTGCACCGCTGATGTCGAAGAAATTCTGTGCAAAAGATATAAAAGAGATGAATCGCATCGTTATTGGATTTAAAGGTTTTGTCTGTTCGTTAAAAGTTTGGTGTAATCTAAACAAAACAAAAAGAGAACTCATTTTTCTTAAGTCTAAGAAAATAACCAAAAAGTATATAAGAATATAAGTATAGCTTAAGTTGAATACAATTTCAATGTAAACTCTCCTTCTGTTAACCATATGAACGCCTACACTAACAGATACAGTGCCTATAATTCATAATTCAACTTTCATCAATTCAAACGAATAAGTTTAGTTTTTAGCCAAGATTTACATGAAAGCACAGCATTCACGCACACATTGCACCTGTATTTCACTCGATCAGACTCTATGAGACCGAATGAGACTCCTGTGCAACAAAAACAAATCTTTGGAGAAAACCAGTGAAAGCAATCGAAACGCAATGTTTGGATCAGACTATTAAATAAAATAGCAGTCATTCCCCGCTATGAACAGTCGAAATATGTATAAATATATAAATTTCTTTTTTCAGTCGCACCTCAAGAAACAGATCATTATTTGGAATGTTTAGCACTTTTTGCAGTCAATAAAATAAGCAAAACTTATTTTGGCAGAGGATGACTGATCGAGGCAATTGTGAAGCACAAGGAGGTCTATTGATGCGCTCATCCATGTGTTTATATTTTTTAGCCACAGGTTTTTTGCTCTGGAGCTCAACTTCTTAAACAGTAGTTTTTCAATTGGAGAGCAACAGAACAGAGCACAGGGCTGACAGAGGAGCTTATCTTCTGACAAACCAATTTGGGTGCACACAGACGGAAGTTCTCACTTTTGGCAATTTATTACCTTTTCGTTGTGAAAACAAATATTTAATTCCTCTGCAAAAACTATGAGCCAAAAGAAAAACGCTTTCAAATGAATGGCTTCTGAAAAATCACATTCAATCCAATGAATATCAATCGCAGTCTCCCTTCTTATGCTGAGCTCTCTTTTTAACTCTGGCTATAAATTCATAAATTAGAAGCACTTTTGTATACAAATATTCTTTGACTCAAATGAGTTATATATGTCTAACAGACGTCAGATTCGTATACAGAATATATTTAACCAATAATTTCCGAAATTCTGTTCGCAAAACACATTCAAAAATTAATTTGAAGAACAAGTTTCAAAGTGATCTGTCAGTCCTGTCAGTGTTCTGATCTCTGCTTTAATCTAATAGTCTTGCGATTAGCGGCTAATTAATTATATCCAAGAATTTACATTACATTCAATAATATATCAAACTTTAAAGTCTTTAAAACAACAAATTCTTTAAAATACTAAACCCTTTGCCTCACTATTAGAGCCAATCGACAAAATTCTTTAATTGACTCGAATTCAGGCGATGAACAACAGATGAACTATAAAATGTAAACTAGCAGTTTTTTGCAGCTTTTAAAATGCAAAACAAGCGTAAGGAGTGTGCGACGGGCAAAGGGAGGAGAGGAGCAAAAGTTACATAATAGAATGGCTTATAATAGGTTATGAATATACAAGTGTTACACATGAATACAATTTGAGTTAAAGTGTGCTGGGGTGCGCAAAAGTTATTATGCAACTAACGGGCAAATCATGGGTTATTCACCACTTTTTCAAAGGTGTATTAGTGGTTAAACTGTTAATTCGATTCGATTGAAACCACCCGTTATGTGAGGCAAACACGTCAGCCATCCGACGGCGCGAGCACTCTGTGTGTCCAATGATCTATTTAACTTTTTAACTGTATAGGCTCATTCTTAAAAACATATTTTCAATGCTTTCAGTATTTTTTTACATTGTGTTCATATATAAGTAGGCTACCTAGTTTATTGTTAACTTCAGACAAAGTTAAAATTGGTTGTTTTTTAAAGGTTTGATTATTAAATGAGCAAGATTAATCTTAATAATAATCACTTTAGAAAATAAATCAATAAATCCTAGAATATAATTAAATAATTCAAAATTTTGATCCCTTGACTAAAAGAATCACATATTTAGAAACCAAGAACTAATTTGATAAAAATATCTTAAACTGCGAACAATTGTAAACAAATACAGATTGTTTGGATGTAATGACCAGTATTTCTTTGGAACTTATGGGCGGACAGAGAGGACATCGAACTCAAATGGATGTTACAGTTAATGGCGTTTTGTGGAACACTTCTGTAACTATAATTTGTTACGTTTTGCGATAAAAACCTTTTAAATTAGAAATTTTGGGAGAAATGCAAAACAAAATATAACGGTTTGAATGCATACATATGTGTCGGCATAAAAGAGGTTCCAAAAAGTAGTACTATTCGGGGTACTATCGAACTGTTCCGGGCAGCTGCTTCTCTAGTGCAGTGGACGGCACGAGGAATGGCATCGGACTACTATTGATACCGTTTTATTACTCAATAAATCACAGGACTCTGCGCTGAGAGCACAAGAAAACTGAGTGCCATTATCTTTGAAATGGCATCAAAAAGTCGAAGCATTTATTTTTTACATTGTGTTTACCACAAAAATATAAAGAGCAGAGCACACGACTAGTCAGCTCCAGCAAAGCTATTCTGTACGCTAACCCTAAACCTTTCCGGTACTACCGTTTGTCTCATCCCATAAATTTTGTCACACATTTAACCCGAAAATTCACCGAAAATAATATCAGAGTTTTTTGTCATATGTTTTATATCTGTTTTTCTCAACACAACCAAAACGGAGACAAAAACCATTGAAAGCTATTATTGAGAGCAGCAATAAATATTTGGTGTCTTTGGTGTCAATAACCCATTTGTGTCCAAATATATTATTTTTATCACTTTTATTGTATTAATCAGTTTTCATATCAATTTTTAAACACAACACAAACACATCAAAAAAATCTATTCAGATGTATGTCATTAATCAATTTGTGGTCAATTTTCCATTATTTTATGGAATTTCCACACTTTTATCATATATTTATTGCGAATCAGATATTTATTAGAGTTAAGTAAATTTTTAAACATTTTTTATCGGTATCTAAATATTTAATGTATAGAATAGTGTTGACTCACCCGCTACTAAACTGACCAAAACATAAAATAAATTCACATTCAATTGAATTTATTTATTATTTTCATGAAATTGAAGAGAAAAAACTCAACTAAACTTTCCATAAAATGAACAGAACTGAGAAAATCTAAGTATTTGTTGATCTAATCCTAAGTTGATATTTGATTTCTATGAGTTTTTATTTCAAAAACAAGGGATTAAGAAACTGATAAGTATTTTAATAATCCTTTTTTAGTCATAAGATTTCAATATTTGCGAAAATATTCGGAGAAAAACGTCGACTAAAGTGACTGAACTCACATCCGATGGGTTTATACTTTGAGCACAATTTTAGGCCCAGAAATGAACTCAAAACTATTTTTTAAGACAACTCAACAAAATTGTTGAAAAATGACTTAATTTGAAAAATACAAAGCATTAGAAGTACTGAACCTATCGGTCAATGGCTTTATATTTGATAATTAGAAAAAATAGTTTTCACTGATTTTGAAGGATTACTTTCTGAATGAGTTAAGACCCGAGACTTCCTCTCGAAGACAGATAGGGAATGTCTAAAAAGACAAAAAAGAGACTGACTTTTTGAAAAACGTCTCAAATAATTAAAATAAATGACAAATTGTCTCTTCTCTCGTGTTTTCAATGTTTTACTCTTTTTGTGACGCGTGCGATAAAAGAGTAAAAGTCTCCCCTTTAAGATATGCTGTGTTAATGGCGGTCAGATGTCCACCATATGGCTGATAGTCTTGAAAAAACAATATATTTCCAGTTTCTTATTGTCTCTTACTTTCACTTAAAAAAATGTAGCGCTCGGTTAAGCCTGTGCTCTGTCTGCCAGAAGGGGTTTAACCATTTCAACACAAGGGTTAAACAAGGGTTCACAGTCGTAAAATTAGAGTTTGCTAAATGAGGCAGGCTAAAATACATGTTCACTCTTCAACTAATGTTAATGTTTTTACAACAACAACAAGAAATTAGCAAGGCACAATTTGCTTTAAAAAACATTGAATCATTTTATGACTAAATGTATAAATGAAAACGATTTCAATATTGAATTGAAGAATGAAAAAACTAGCATGAATAGATTACTCTGAATAGATTGAAAATAAATCAAAAAATTCAATGATAAACGACTTACCAAAAACGACCAAATTTATTGCAAGTTTATTGTTATGGAAAAACGCGTAAAACGAGAAAATAGTGTTTTGGACACAAAGAATGGAAAATTGATCACAGATTCCAAGAAAAACTACTGAATATTTTGAAGGTTTCCAAACATTTCACACTTTCAACTCTTTCTCTCCAAAGGATTTCATATTTTAAAAACGTTTTCCAAAAGCAGATGTTTTTGTAATGAATGGCACGAAAGGGACAAAAAATGTGATCCTTGAAAAGTGGACACTACTCTTATATGTTTAGCTGGAGGTCAGAGTGTAGTAGACTAGCAGTGGTTTATAAAATAACTATATATATATTGGCTTATATTGGGTTATATTGAGGGCGGTTTTCCTCCCAAAGATTCTAACAGAGAGTGAATGACGAAGAGTTAAGTGAGAGTAAAGGGGAGAGACTTTCCAAAAGACAAACAAGTGCTCAATGTTTGAGATATATTTAGAAAATAAAAAGAAAGACAGGGGACGGCAGTGAGAGCGACCACAAAAATGATGATGAGGTAGGTTTTCGTAGAAAAAAGGGTTAAAAGAAATAAAGCCAAAAATGAAAATGGGTCAAGGCACAGCACACTGGACCACTAGACTGGGCTACTCATTCCTTGACCCGTTTTTGACTTTACATCTTTTAACCCTTTTTTCTGCGAAAACTACATTATTGTCATATTTTCAGAATAAAAATTCAAAACTTATCTATAAATCACTGTATAGTCCACTTAAAGCATATTTTAGTCCTCCCTTTCCTAAACATATATTTCAAACATTGATTTTCAATGTTTCGCTTTTAAAATAACAAGTTATAACATTTACTTGAATTGAGAACAAAACAATGTTTTATTCGGACATTCATTTGAACAAAATTAAGAGCAAAATGGCTAATAAATGAACACAAGTTTGAAGAATACTCTCTTAGTCTTTTTTTCGAGAATAACACAGAAGAATATCTAAAAGATTGGTTAAACCTTTCCTATCAGTGATTGTTTTATTTAATTTCATAAAATATTTGATTTAATTTCAAATTTATAACAGATATATGTTTGAGTAGCACTAAAGGCCTTTTAGACAAGTGCAAAACAGGGTTGGCTAGAATTGGGTAATTAATGGGAGGAATGTATTGGACACATAGTGATGACATTTCGGTCATTTGACTTATCAGACATACTATCAATGATCATGTATGTAGAGTCAGGTGTAGGCCTAAGAATGAAGAAAAACAGTTAAACTGACGACAAAATAGTTAAGTCTAAAAACTAAACGGCAGTAAACGGTCGAGAGATTAGCTAAGCTTATATCCTGTCTCTCGCTTATGACCTGATGCCAGTGCAGCAAAAAATACCCGAAATGACGTATTTTGGTTTATCTGATTGCAAACACTTTCCATATCTTAAGCCGTTTTGGACCAAAAACGGAAATTCGGACAGACTTTCGACACTCAACTTCAAAATGAGAGTAAAGTAAACAAAAAACAGCAAAACCTCAAGAAATGCGAGAAAAGAAATAAACGATAAGTCAAATCTTTTTTTATCGCTTGTTATGTCGCAAATCCATCAAAATGTTGTCAGAGCTCAGCAATCAAATCACATGACCTTCCAGTGCTAGCAAATGGTCGGCCAATAAGTCTCGACAGAAAGAATCGATAGAAAAGGAGAAAACCTTTTATTCCAATCTTTACTCTCGACTCAAATAAATTTGAATGAAAATATTTTTATCGAAAAAATAATGAAAAAATAAGTCTTTAGAGATGACAATGAAATGTGACGAGAGTTAAATGGACAGGAAATACTAAGAATGAAAGGCCAGTCAACCACTGGTCACCCATAATGAGTTGCACTCAAAGAAAGAGCGAAAAAATAAATTCTAGTAAATAACAACAAAAATCTTTTTGTAGGCGTGAGTTCACAATTCTCTACTAAAGACTTTTGCATAAAAAAGTAGAGTACTGAGAGCACAGGGAGAGAGAGTGAGAGAGTGGTGAGTCTATGCAAAAAATTGATTCGGAGCAGTAAAAACTGAGATAAACAAGCAGTCAGTTTTACACTATAGTGACCATAAAATAGGGACTCTTTGTTGGGAATTTGCATAAAATAAAATTGAATACACAAAACAGTTTGCGTACAATAAAAATACAGTGCGAGGGAGGAAATTGCCCTCAAATTATGAATTGGCGATGAAAAACATGAATTATTACCGATAGCATATCGGAGCGATAGGTATTTAAATATATTCATCATAACTATATGTGCATTACGTGAGTATTCATATGTTTTATGCGCATCACTACTACTATTAAAGCATAAATTACCGATAAAAGACTAAACCATATAATCAATACTCTGATAACGCATTTAATATTGCTTTTTATATGCATTTCTTATACAACCAATGAATTAATTATCATTCAGTGATATGTTATTCACTCAATTCTTCTAAGAAAACAAATACCATATACGAAACACAACCCAAATATCAAGAATCTATAAACAAGCTTGCTACTTTCTCTCGCTTGAGACATGATAGGTAATTTATTTAGACATTCAATTCTTTATGTAGCGTTAATCAAGAATAACTGCAATATCTAACGCAAATTTCATACAAGATTATAAAAATAAAAAATAGGTTGAATACAAGTTGAATACTTGAATACAAGATAATCAAGATAAATAATTAATGAAATGGTTTGACTTACTTGTTTGGTGAATGGTTGAGGCTTTAATCGTCGAGTTTTTTAAGTGATGTTCCCAACAGTGAAATGTATTGACTTGACTTTGCTTTTGAATAAACTATTCTTTTCTCTCAGTTCTATAACTCAATCAAAATAAACATTCAGTTATTTTCGTGGAGTTCTTCACAAGAAATTCATTGGATTATCAAAAACAGTACTGAAAACGATATTTGAAAATATTGTGAAAATGTATAGAAAATAATGGCAAAGGTGAGAGTGAGTCGAGTGCTGGGTAAATGAATTCTAGTGGTGTAGTGGAAACTTTAAACTGGTCTCGACCTCTATTCACCCCTTACACGCGCATTACACACGACCATCACTGAAAGGCAGCCCTGAAAATGTGTGTTGAGTTTTAGTTACAAATAGTGCACACATTTAGTCCACATCCATGTCTTTAACTGTCTCTTTGCTCTAACTGTATGTCTGCCTTCGCTGTCTATCTCTAACATACATACTGTTAGACACCGTCTCTAACACAAGACTAGCATTTTTAGTATCCCTCCTATCACTTCCTCCCATTCAGATGAGGATTGGAGAGTAAGCCATCGCCCATTGATAAAACACAACTCTATTGGTCATTCTGAGCGATTGCAGCCACAAAAAGCTAACTCTCCATTAGATGTGAAGTATATATACAGCAGTGTATGTGTTGTGCGGAGAGAGAAAAAAACTGAACCAAACTTTATTACCGAAGTCACTATTCTATGGCTTTATTGCACTGCCATCACATGCATTCAAGAATTAGCCGTTGTTTTTCTTGAGAAAAGAACAAATTTCTTTCATTTTGACCTAAATTCGGTTTTACTGTTCCTCTCCTTCTGTTTTTTAGCTCTTCTCTATTCTATGCTTCGTTTCATTTATTGTAATGAAGTTTTTTCTTCTAAAAAAACAAGCAAGATAATTTACCCCAAACCAATAAATTCGTCTAATTTATCAAATCTAACTAAAATAAATTTTTAAGAGAGATTTTTAACATCATCACCTTGCCTACTTAGTATGTGAATATTAATGTGAATATTAATTAATTGTATGATTGTTTGATACGAATAAAATGAATTTTAAAATTTGAAAGTACATTGAAATTATTGTTCAAAGAATTGAGCAAACATTTATGAAATATTTTACGATACAAACGAAACAATATTTGAATTGTGAATAATTTAATATAAAGAATATTAAGCATAATATTGACGGTAGAAGTGTTCGTCAGATATGATGGAAAGAGTGAGAGAAAAAATAAGGCATCAAAACAGTAGAAACAGAATTGTATTGATTTTTGTTTTGCTATTCAATAGTTATTCAGTAGTGAAGCAAAAACATGAGAGTATTCTGTAGCTCAGGCTCTAAAGGGGCGAGAAGTCCAGTAGTAGTCCAGTACTAGACTGCTGGCAGAGTAGCCAAAAAGGATTAGAAAAGTGCATAGAGTTAGCTAACCAGAAGGGATCAGACATTCATAACTGACAGACATAAAACAAATCCTTTGTGTCCTAATTAGGAGCATTAGATGACTAACAAGAAGACAGTGCTGTGCCATAGAGTGCTTGCATTGCATACAATCGTACGAAAAACATACAAATAAAGTAAAAAGACTGCATTCACGCGATCCGTACGTATGCCTAAATGGCTAAGGAATGGAATGGCAGTAAACAACAATAGTGGCTAATGTCATCATCAGGGAATTATGAAACGCACGATGGTTTGTTAACTGTCAGACCCCTTTCCCTTTCTCGCTCTTCGTTCGTTTCGTATCTCAATTTTGCTGATGTATTGCTATTAAACTCACTTTTCTGTGACTCAAAATACAGACTCAAACAAAGTGTTTGTCTCAATGCGCGAGAGAGAGAGAGAGAGAGAGAGAGAGAGAGAGAGAGAGAGAGAGAGAGAGATGCGAAAAAATCGATACTAACTAACAAATAGTAAGTTAGAGTCGACCCTAAAAATAGTCGGTCAAAGCCAAAGCCAAGGTTGAGAAAAGACTTGGCATATCATGTTTGCTCTGTTTGTAAGTCTGTGCATAACATATGAATATCAAAGAACTGAATCCACTTTTCATCACTTTTTAGCCCTCAAAATATAACTTAAGTTTTTTTTGAACGCATTTCAAAACATATACATTGAATGGCTTTCAATAGGATATCGATATAATCACAGATTAAATATGTTTTATAAACCATTTGACGGATTCTTTACATGAATGTCACGGAAAGGAAAAAATATGGGAAACTTTTCAAAATATACTTTCATAATATTTTATGGTTTGAGGTGTGCTTCAGTTGAGATTACCATCGATTCTAAAGTTGTGGTTAAGTAAAGTGCTTTCAAATTATTGGTTCAGAGACGCTCAAACTCAGGGTAATTCAATTTGGATATATTTCATTGCTTTGTATTGCATTTAATTAGATTCAATGGACAAACATTATGGTTAAAGTGAAAATAATAAACTCTCAAAGCAAGTCTATGTTCTTGATACTTTTTGTTCAATATATTGGAAACTTGATAAATCAATTGATAAGAACATTTTTAATGGAATTATTATTTTCAAATTATATTTGTCTTGATACTAATAATTATATCGATTTTAAGCATAGCATTTTCAGCATATTTTTAATTTGAAATCTTCCCAAGGTAATTCAGATTCATTAAAATTGTTAAATTTTATTTAAACTCAATTCATTTGTTTGAATAGCTAAAGATTTCAGTTTAATCTAGCTTCTTAATATCAAAGTTACCAAAATTTATCGACATATTATGATAGGTGCATCAATTGCTGCAATCATCTTTATTATTTTGTTTCTGCGCGATTTGACGACCTTTTTTAGCGCAACTCCAAAAATACATTGTGGCTATAGTGTAGACATTAAGCCATTGATGTACTTTCATTATACCCCCTATTGCTCTCTAAGATTGAATTTCCAAGAATATGGAAAAGGAAAGTTTCTGCAAAGATTTGTTATGAGCATCCCTGAAATTTTTACAGAATCATTATATAGCACATCTACTTATGGAGTGCACATAAAAGACTTAATCCATCTTTTCATCATTCAAAGGCTAGTTTCATATTGAAAACGGTATTAATAATGATTGACATCTGCCAACATTTCGAAAAATTCCCTATTTTTTCAATAAAACTCGATAAAAAAATCTATGAGAGAAAAGCAATAAATCGAAGACCAGGTTCAAATTATCTGAATATTCAATGTTTGTCCAATTCTTGTGTTTGACTCGGTTTTAATGATCGTTATTTTCGACGAATAAATAAAATATAAAATTTATGTGTCATTTGTTGTCACAAAATCTGTTATTCGCCCAAAAATGCAAATGTGAAGCAATTTTTCATTGAGAATGAAAGCGAGTGTTTGAGCGGCACTGTATGGCACTGTACGGCACTGTATGCCAGTGTAAGTCCGCTAATATTTTATAATAAGTCATTCTCTGTCTGCTTTAGCCGTATCTCAATGTAAATCTGAATGGTTTGATAGCCTGAATGGTCAGTTCACCATCTCTTTGGTGCAAGCAAATGGTCAGTTATGTTGGACTCGTGCGTTTCGGGACTCAATGATGCGCACTATTCACGCACTTTCTCCAAAAGAGACCCTCCGTTGTTGGCCTCCGTTTGGCCCTATTATCGTAATCGTAGAGTCGAATGCAATCACACGAAACGCGCGATTTTAATGTCAAAAACCTTTGGCTCAACGCGTGTTTGAGTTCACTCGAGAAAGTCGTTTCAGTCAAAGCAATAAAATACAAATGACAGCCAACACAACACTCCGACCAATTCATTCATTGCTAACAAACCCTAAGCAAAGACTTCTTATTTATTACTCAACTTTTCTCTATTTTACATTTCAATCTTCCAGGAACTTGAGCAAGGTGATAAATTCTAATTATTTCCTACCAAAACAAATTTTGAAACTTTCTTTGATTTTTGTTTATTAAGCAAAATATCAAATGAAATAAAAATTACTCGAATGACTCATTTCATTCTAAAACCTGAGAGACAAATAAACATGTTCATTCTAAAAGCACGCAATGAAAACGTATTTTGAAATTCGAGTTAATTATAAACTTGAAAATTCATACTTTAAATTAACAAGATAATAAAACTTGAGTGCTATAATTGGTTGCGTGCGAACAAATTTTCGAGTCATATAATTTTAAACAAGCTAAATTTGAAATCGATTGCTTAAAAGTGTGACAACTTATTGATGACCGGAACTGTTA